>PVKE010041007.1:0-14357 GCA_004027555.1 Craseonycteris thonglongyai | reverse complement strand
TTCAGTGCATAGTTATCTCCACTTTACTTTTTGACAGATAGAGAGAGAGACAGAGACAGAGACAGCTAGAGAACCGAACTGTGGGAACTCCCCAGTTCAGCATGTGGGTCCTGCCTGGGCCGGAGCCGGGATTCGATCCTCGGTCCTCATGGCCTCAAAGCGAGCGCTCAACCCGCTGAGCCGTCCCGGCTTTCCCCAGACACTGGAAATTATTTACTCTAGCATCCTAAGCATCATTAATCTAAAACTTCTTAGTCTAACCTCATCAAACTATTATGACTTCTTTTAAATAGTGTTTGGTTCAGCTAAGTTTGCTGCTCTTTTCCTTAACCATTTTCTCAGTGGTGTTTTATTCACAGACAAGTCACAGAATGGGGTTGAGGGGAGGGACTGAGAGGACTTTGGAGAAATGCAAAGTTGAATTTGGAACCCAGAACAGTGCGGGTGACAGAAGTACCTATGCACATATGGGCTTACTGGAGTGGATTCTATTCTCTCCTCCCTGACATCTCTTTTTATTTATTTATTTATTTATTTATTTTTAAACTGTTTTTGACAGAGAGAGAGAGGAGAGAGATACAGAGACAGAGAGAGAACTGAACTGGGGGCACTCCCCAGTTCAGCACATGGGTCGGCACAGGCCGGGACCTGGATTCGATCCTCAGTCCCCGGTGCTGCAAAGTGAGCGCTTAACCCACTGAGCCATCCTGGCTTCCCCTGACATCTCTTTTTAAATCAACCTATTATCAAGAATCAGTGAGGTCGGGGAAGCAGGGATGGCTCAGTAGATTGAGTGCTTGCTTTGCAGCCCTGAGGACCAAGGATTGAATCCCAGCCCTGGCCCATGCAGACCCATATGCTGAACTGGGGTGTGCTTTCTATGTGGGAGGCCCCCAGTTCAGTTCTTGCCCCCCAGTTCGGCCCCTGGCTTGAGGAGGCGTGCCTCCCATGCAGGAGGCCCCCAGCCCAGTTCCCACCCTGAGCGACCCCTGCCCACCTGTGTGGAATGAAAAACCATGTTGAAAACTGATGATGCACAACTATGGGGACTGTTCTGGGCCCTCCCCCTTCTCTCTATCTCTCTCTGTCTCTCTCCGTCAAAAACAATAAATCTTTTTTAAAAAGAATCAGTGAGGTCATTTTTCACATTTTCTTGTCTCTGCATTTTTTTTCTTCCCTTTTCCTTGAAGCGTTTATACTCATCTATCAGTATCCATGAAGTGTGCAAGTTAGGGGATGAAGTGCCACTCCTGAGTGCTGTATGCAGCAGCATGCTCGGGAGGCGGTCCCATGGAGATATTGGTGGGAGTGTTCCCAGTGTGAGAAAGTGGCCCTGTACTGAGCATTTCTGAAGTGGCAGGTATATGAGGCACCTGGCATGGTTTGGAAATTAATTAAACTAAAAATTGATTAGATATATTAATAAATATAATAAGGATATGGGCGCCAGGTTTCTTTCTGTCAGAGCAAAGATTTATAAACATGGTAGGCAGAGACTAGAAGAATCCTGAGATGTTCAGAATGAACTCATGGGTTTTTTAAATATATGTGCACAGAAATGTATATATGTATGTATGTATGAAATATATATGTATGTGTAACACACCTTTTCTCTGTGTTAAAATAAATATAGTTATCTATTGCCTTCCTGTCAAGTGAAAGAGCCCCTAGAAGCAATGCTATCCTGGGGACAACGAGACCTTTGAGTGCCTATTTCTGAATACCATGATCCACTGTAAGAAAACAGGGCTCTTTGGAAAAAAAATGTTCCCCAAGAGGGGAGGGGCTTGAAGCAGGAGAAATGGGGGATAGGCCTGGAAACTTTACTGGATCACAAAGTAAGAAATTGCTTAACAAATGACAAAAACATGTCACAGGGGCCACATTCAAGGGGCTGGTTCACCCCAAACAGGGACCATCTGAACATTAAGATAAATAATGGTAGTTTCAAAATACGACCCATCTAGTAAAATAGAATTTATGGATCTACATTGATATCAGTTAGCTAAATAAGTCATTCACTGAAGATAAGGAGAAATGCTTGCTTGAAGAACATCAATTAAAAATGATGGACATTTAACCAACCAATGTCACCCCCAATAAATTTAACAATAAAAAAAAAAAAAGGATAAGAGTTCATCTCCTTTGGCAGCCGTGGTAATGGTCATTGATCTGGGCAGGAGTTATCAGTGATGGCTAAGATTGATGGATGAAAGTTTGACAAGAAATAGGATATTGATGCAATTTTGTAATATCCCCCCCACGACAAAATATGAACACAATACAAAGGGGAAAATGGTGTCACAGCGGAGAAAGCTGGCACACACCAACTTACGGTGTATTAGAATCATGTGCCCCTGACTGGGGCACTGAGAAGAGCACAGCATTGTTTCTGTGGCAGTTTTTGCAAAGCATGATGCAGGCTGAGCATCATGCTACCTAAAGTGAAAATTGTCCTCACTCAGGCTGCCCAGGGCATGAAAAACTAAAAAAGATTGGGCGTTGTGCCAGATGGAAGAAGACAGCGGACACATGACTACTAAATGTGCCTCAGCGAGGTCTTGGCCCCAAAGGAGGCTGAGGCATTATCAGCACATTCAGTGAAACAGGAATGGGGTCTGTGCATCAAATGACAGTATTATGTCAGCTTTGGGTTTATAACTGAAAAAAAAGTTCCGTGGTAATGCAGGAGAGGGTCCTTATTCGGAGGGAGTATACACTGCTATAGAGAGAGGGGGTGAAACAAGCTGAAAATGTCTTGACTCATACGTAAATACACAAAGCACCGTAAGAATACATCACACCTTCTGAACCTAGGCTGAACTTTTGTTTGCTTGAATTTACACACTCAGTGTGTGTGTTCACACATGTGCTTGTGTGATGTGATCATTTTATTAGTCTCCCAGACTGCTTGTTCTATTTACAGTCTCTCTTACTTGGAGTTTTCTTCAAACCTGTATTTATAATCCACTGAATCCCTTGGACTTGACATTTTATTTTCTCCCTATCTCTAAACTCACATACTTGGATAGGAACAAACACTGGTTATTTTTTCATGCCAGCCTACCATCCTGTCCACTCCCAAGTCCAGTTTCTGCCACTTACTCACAAGTTGCTAGTGGGGGGTGGGGCACAGTAAACATCTCAGGTTATTGTCATGTTTTTATAAGGGACACAATATTTTCTTTTCTTTATTTTTTATCTTATTTTTTTACAATTTAGGAAACTGAGAAGTTAGATAACTTGCCATATGTTCACTTAAAAGCACATGACCTATAGGGGAGGCTGGGATGGCTCAGCAGGTTAAGTGCTTGCTTTGCAGCCTCAGGGACTGAGGATTGAATCCCGGCCCCGGCCCGTGCAGACCCATATGTTGAACTGGGGTGTGCTTCCCATGCGGGAGGCCCCTAGTTCAGTTCTCAACCACCCTCAACCCCCCGGTTCTGCTCCTGGCTTGAGGGGGCCTGCCTCCCATGTAGGAGGCCCCTGGCCCAGTTCCCACCCTATGGGGCCCCTGAGCACCTGTGTGGAACAAAACCATGTTGAAAAACTGATGACTTACAACTATGGAGACTGCTCTGGGCCCTCCCCTTCTCTCTATCTCTCTCTCTGTCTCTGTCTGTCAAAACAATAAAATAAACCTTAGAAAAATAGAGGCCTATAAATATTGACCAATACCTCTCCAAATGCCTTGCCATAGATGTTTGAACATACAAAAAACCTTGAAGGTGCTCTCCACCTAGACCCTTTCAAACCTACCTCCAACCAGTCATATGTCACAACAAAATTAATCTGCTTATAATTCCCTGGGCATGTCATGCTGCTTGTGACATTCTTCCAAATTCATCAGAGACTGCCCCAACTGAAGGAACTGCCCCTCTGGCCTCCTTGAGAAATAGAGTTAATAGTTCCCTGTTTATTTGCTGAGCCTTCCACACACGTGTCATTTTGCCATCAACTGTCTGTAGGAATTTACCTGCCTCATAGCAACTCTCCTCTTATACAAGGACCTCGTGAACAAGCGTCTTTCTCAGTACTGCCTGCCTGGGACCTGGTGACACACTGGTGACCTGATAGATCCTCATACATTGTTGAACTAAATTAGCAGGGATGGGGTTCAATTTGAGGTCTTCAGTCAAAAGTTCATGCTGTTCTCTTTATTCCATGCTATCACCCAGTAATGACACACAAAGCCTCTTGCTTGTTTCTGGTTCAGTGTTTATGAAGAAGATAAACGTGCTACTCTGTTGCAGCCACCCATTGCGTATCTTATTTTCTTTTTAACAAAATTAATTTCATTCATTTTTCCAAGCTATCCAATGCAGTAAGTCAAGCAAGAGAGAACATCTGATGTAACACATTGTGTTTTATTGCCAGTGTGAGTTAAGAATGGAGACTTCTGGTTGTTTTTCGTGTTGTCCTCATAACCCCACCTCCAACAGATCCTGGTAGTTCACCAGCTGGACGGTGTGACCAATGTTTTGTTTGTAACTTGGAAGGAAGAGCACATTGGAACATGCTCTGGTGGTGCAGCTCTGCACTTATGAATGTTATCACGGAGATTCTCTTTTGTTAGCAGTGAATGATTTAGAGACTCCAAACATTGACTTATAGGAATTAGTGTTGTGAGGAAGGACAGACTGTGCTTTGCAAACTCGGAGCAAAGAAGAAAAATCAGACCAGTGGATGGAAGGTGTGACCTTAACACAAATGTTACTGCTGATAAGTTCGAAAGAGGACATGTGTTGTTTTAATTGGGCCAAGTGTAGAAGAGTGTGAAAATTCACGGTGATAGAACTTACATCAGTAAAGATCCAGAGGTTGAAATGAATATATCACTATTCTAGGATGGTAAGGAGTTTAGAAGAGGGGGTTCCCATTTGAAGGAACAAGAAGTAAGATTGGACACCTGAAACTTGAACACCAGGTAGAAAACTTTAGATTCGATGTTACTGGTTTTAGGGTATTTTTTAGAATCTCGCCCAAAAGAGTCACGTGGAAAAAGGAGTGAGTTTTATTGTTAATGTTCTAGAGTTTTGTTTTTTGTTTGTTTGTTTACTGTTAAGTAGCTTGTTTTAGTATTTCCATAGCATAGCAGCACTAGTATGCTAGTAAATGTGAACAAAAAGCTCTCTGGGAAAAAAGTACCCAATTTGCAGCATCGGCCAACTTCCATAATGTAAATACACCCACTATGGACAATTTTAAGCTAGCTATATACTTCCATTGAATAGAGCTGGAACTACCAGCTCCAGCACATTCCTAAATAGCCAAGGGCACAAGGATAAATATGTGACAGTTCCCTTAGCTCTTTTCTTCCCTTTCCCTTCTCTTCACACTGTGGATGCCCTCCATTAAAACAAGGACCATAGGACTCTCTTAGCCAAGCCTCGATTCAGAAATAAAAAGTGAAAAACCAGAAGTACACTGATATGAGAATGAGGTGTGTGTCCCCGATGGAAAATAGCATCTTCTCACAATGACATAAGTGGATTAAAACAGAGTTTGAACTTTAGAGTACTCACACCAATCCAGACACTAATGTAAAAAAGGTACAGGGTATTCTGAAAATACAGCACCAACTCATACCTTTAGGTAATTAGAAATTCACATTTTACTGGCCATTTGAGTGGTAGAAATTCACAGAAATGAGCTAATTGTTTGAATTCCCCAATGCAGTAACTGTGGATTCCCTTGATTCGAATATTGAAAGTAATTCTCAATAAGTGTTACATTTCTTTCCAGAGTTTCTCATATAAACCTTTCTCCATTCACATCAAATATATCAGTACTGCTATATGTGACTTGCTCTTTGAGATCAGATATTAAATTGAAAATAGCCTCCATACATATTGTTAAGACATATGTAGGAAGCAGTTGAAATCAGAGTCCTACTTCTTTCATTGTTTTTATTAGTACATACACATTCATTTTATTTGTCTGCTCTTCATGAGATTAAATGTAACTGATGGACCTGAATCAGATAGTCACGCTTAAGCTTAAGAAAAACAAAAGTAGCCCAACTCTCAGTACATGAACTTTGGAGGCCACCAGATAACTATATATAACTTTTCTAATAGTTTGTATTTATTTAAATAATGCTCAGTTGATGTTTTAATCATTTGATTAAATTCATTTGAACCATAGGACTTCCTCTCCACAGACTGGCATAAATGAAAGCATTGTTTTTGAACTTCCAATGATGACTATGGCAGTTCTCATACCTAGATGCTCATTGTCAGCAATTTCTAAAACTGCCATACAGTTTTTCTTCCTGGTTCCATCTCAATTTCACTGACTCCTTGTTTTGGATTCTCTTAATCATAATGAAATTTTAGAGTTGGAAGGACACTTAGAAGTCATTTTCAGTGAGAAAATGAAACTTAGAAAAATAAAGCAGCTTGCCCAGGAATCTACACACCTTTCTCACTTCTCTGGACTTTGGAAGAAGGGTAGTATTTGAATTTGATTAATGAGTCAATCAGACCAAATATAATCATGACCATTAACATACCACTTGATCATTATCTTTCCCAGGCAAGATAATTGACTTGATATTTTTCAGATATGTTCTACCCAAGGGATTCCAAGCAGTATGACGGTTCTGACTTTTAAAACTATGACGTATGAGAGGTATACATATGTACCTACCAACTAGCTTTCAACGAACTTAAGAATTTGAATGTTACCAATATAGTTTTTATGTTTGAAAAATGTGGGGAAGCCGGGATGGCTCAACAGGTTAAGTGCTCGCTTTGCAGCTCCAGTGACCGAGGATTGAATCCCGGCCCAGGCCTGTGCAGACCCATATGCTGAACTGAGGTGTGCTTCCCATGCAGGAGGCCCCCAGTTTGGTTCTTAGCCCCCAGCTTGGCCTTGGCTCGAAGAGGTGTGTCTCCCACAAGGGAGGCCCCCAGCCCAGTTCCCACCCTGTGCGGCCCCCGCCCACCTGTGTGAAACAGAACTATGTTGAGAACTGATGATGTGCAACTTTGGAGACTGCTCTGGGCCCTCCCCTTCTCTCTGTCTCTGTCTCTGTCTCTGTCAAAAACAATAAAATAAATCTTAAAAAAAAAAAAAAAAGAAAAATGTTGTCATATGCCTAGAAAGCAACACTATGTAGGATAACATTTTATGAAAAAATGTATACATAAAGAATGCCGGGAGAGCTCAGCAGTTAAGCACATGCCTTGCAACCATGAGGTCCAGGGTTCAATCCCCAGCCCCAATGCACACAAACCCCATATGCTGAACCATGGTGCAACTGGCAGCCACCAGCATGGCTTGGTGGCCAAGGTTTCCACCTCCTATGTGGGAGGCCCTCGGTTTGGTTCACACCCCACACAGCTCCACATCCACCTATGTGAAATTAAACTATGTAACAACTAATGAAGTACAGTTATGGAGATTGCTCTGAGCCCTCCCTCTACCCCTACCCCTCTCTCACCTTCTCTCAAACAGGAAAATAAATCTTTAAAGAAAGAAAAATATATATATAGATCACACTAATCTATTAAAACTTCTAAAACTAATTTATTAAGACTTCTATGCAGAACCTGATTTCAAATACAGAGGTTACTCAAAATAAAATTTATTGGTAAATGCCCTGTAATGTGTACTTTATAGTTAGTTTAGAGGGCCTTACACATATATTGCTTAATGCTATTCACTGTCTCTGGACAATCTAATGTACTCTGTTGAGTTAGCCAACATATATAAGAAGAAAACTTTCAAATCTACCCCCTCAACCATGACTCCTCTCCCAATCACAGATCCCATGTAGCTCCCAGCATGCACTATCGCCTCTGCACCTGAATGTCGTAACCACACCTCACAGTTAGCAGGAAAGCACCACCCACATGCCTCACCTCACGAAACCAAATCTCCATCTCTCCTGTGGTCTCAGTGTTCTCGATGATAATGTTCTTCCTTTGTTCTGAATCCTTCAGTAGTCCTGGCTATGTGCATTCTTTGCCAAAATTTCAAGCCCAGTAGGACCTGACTGGAACACTTTTTCTGACTGTATTTTCCTTACACACCTTTATAACCAACACCCAGTGCCCAGGGACAATGCTTGGCATATGACAGATGCTTAATATATTTTTGGAATGAATTAATAACTAAAATATCTGCCGAATCCAACCATTCAGTTTTTATTAGATACACATCATATTTCATGTTCTTGAAATATTTTCTCCAATGTATATATTTAATAAAACTGAATATGTATATTTTAATGAATGACAATTTCAAATTTGACAATTAAATCTCTGTGTCCAAATAACCAAGACATGACTCACGAGCTCCCCTGATCTTCGGGTCGCTCCCCAGACAACAGTAATGTGCTCATTCTTTGTGTTTGTGTTCACCTTTTCTTTCTGAGCTAACAATTACAGGACTCTGTGTGGCAGACAAAGAATTCTTTAATACTATTTTGCATAAACTACTTGTCATAGGATGTAAAGAATAAATATTTGTAGAAAGCATTTAATTCGCCAGCCTTTCCTCAGAGAACATACTGTAGTGTGTGTGCACGTGTGTGTGTGTGTGTGTGTGTGTGTGTGTATACACATATTTCAAGTATAATATTCATGCATATATACATACATAGTCTTCATGGATACAGAGAGAACACAGACAGGAGGCTCTGACAGGCAGATTTATAAATAAGTGAGTGACATATAATATTAAACATTTTATGATCAAGTGAGTGCAACGTATGGCAGAATCTTAAAGGCAGAAGTAATCAATTCTATTACAGAAAGGGTGGTGGAAAAGCTCAGTGGAGATGCGGGAGACGAGTCTTGAAAAACAGGGAGAAGATAAAAGTGTTGTGGGAGAAGAGCATTGTTGGTCAAGGGGGAAGATTGAATACTAGCTCAGAGGGGAAAAAAAACACTTGTATATTCTGAATCTACACATCAGAGATAGCCATAATTTGAGGTGCAAGCAAGTCATAGCAGAAGAGAAGGCAAACAGGTTCTGAAACACAGAGGACCTTGTATGTCATGCTCAGGAATGTATGGACCTTTCCTACAGGCAGTGTGATTAACATGCCCAACCTAATGCCTCTAAAACTAAATGCTGATAGCAATGTGGAGGCCTGATTGGCAGAGGGGACAATCTGAGGCAAAATAATAAAGATGCTATCCCAGAAATGAGCTGTGGGGATAAAGAGGAGGGTGGGTAAGAGAAATGTTATGGAGACAGAATCTCCAGTTTTTCAGTGAGAGAATGAATGGAAGGGTCCAGAAATGGTTATGGTCAAATAAATTTGGGAAACTGAGGCTTAAATAAACTCAAATTATTGTTTTACTAGAGAACTTCCCAACTCCTTTACTATAGTAATATGCATTGTGATTTTTCTAACATTTATTGGACCAAAGACTTTTTTGTCATTTGTTTTGTCTTGTTTTGTTTTACTTCACAGTGTTTCTAAGGACAAGCATTCTGACTAATAATGTACTTAAGTTGACATCAGTCTAAACAATGAAGAAGTAAACTTTATTGATAAGATAGCATATCAATTAGACTATGACTTGTTCATTGTACGTGCTCTTCAATATATTCTTCAAAAGTCTCATTGTGTCTGCAGTGGCACTATTATGAATGCACTGCTTTGTTAACTCAGCAAGCCAAGCGTTGTAGTTAATGGGATAGCACCTCTGTGGCTGAATGATTCCATTCTAAATTGGGATCTCAGCCCAATCTTGGATCTAGTAGCTAAACTCTATCACAGCTGGTGGAGTGATTGCTTTTACAAAGTGCCTTCATTTATTTCTTTAATATCTGTATGCTATGAAATTTCTCTTTTGGGACCAAGAAGCCTAAAGCTAAGACCATTGCCTCAAAGAGACTGTTTGCAAATTGGAAGCTTAATGCAGACCACAGGTGGGAAAGGCATAAGGCTCTGTTTTAGTGCAAGAAGCAGCTAGCTTCGTGTTACCTTTCCTCTCAACTCACTTAGTTGCTGCTTTTCATAAAATGCTGTGGTCTATCTGTTTCCCATGAAAGAGCTGTAATATCTGTTCCCAAAAATGCATCCTAGGAGGGCCAGGCAGCTGTCCTGACCTCAGTCCCACACGAGAAACACCAACCCAGACCTGCCTTTCTTCTCCTGCATGCTCCCCTTTTTCTCATTATGATATTAATTCTCATTTGTACTGTTTGATTACATTAGACATACATAAAAAGTATGTGACATACTTCTACATTTTTTCTACAATAAAATCAACCATCAGGTGAAGCCGGGATGGCTCAGTGGGTTAAGCGCTCACTTTGCAGCGCCGGGGACCGAGGATCGAATCCTGGCCCCAGCCCGTGCGGAACCATATGCTGAACTGGGGAGTTCCCCCAGTTCAGTTCTCTCTCTGTCTCTGTCTCTGTATCTCTCTCTCTCTGTCAAAAATTAATAAAATAAAATAAATAAAACTTTAAAATCAACCGTCAGATTTCACTATTATACATTTAGTTTGAATGAACTTTTCTTAATTGAACTCTCTTACTCTTATCTTTCAAAAAAGGAATTTGCCATTAAAAAAAAAAACGAACTTTGATAAAATCCTATTTGCTTTAGTCATGGAGGATCTCTTATTACTTTTATGTTTTTTTGTTCAAAAAAGTTTAGAGCCATTTGTAAAAATGAAGCTAATGCAGGTTATGTCCTCTTTCAGACCATTAAAGAAAAAACAAGTTAGACCGGTCTGCAGATTCTTCCCTAGAAGATCTTACATTAGAATACTCTTTAGTTAATTAAGATTTGCTTTTATGTACAATTTAATAACAAACAAATAACAAATAAATACAAACATGTTAAATGTACAACGGTAGTGAACTAGTTCAATTAAATACTACTATCCTGACCATGAGCCTGGTGATGTTTAAGAAAATCATCAATGAATTGTGAAAAAAATCATGATATATTAAATAACAAATTAGTTTCAAGATAATAGGTTAAAAACTCTTGAGCTGAATTTTGTCAACTCTAAACATGTACATCTAAGCATAAAATGAAGATTGGAAGTGGCCATATGGATGCATACATGAGAACACAATGGTTAGAGCATAAATTTTGAACTTAAAAGGAATTTGAGTATAATTCTTTTCTCTCTATTATTTCTGTGATGTTAGGGAAGTTAGTTTGCCTTTTGAAACCTTTTTTCATGTCAAAAAGGAGGTTAAATTATAATGCTTAACTCTATAGGGAGTTAGTTGGAGTCAATAGTATATGCCTTATCATAAAGCAATTGCTCAGTAGTGGAAGATATTATTACAAATTTGTTTAATTTATCAAAATGTTAAAAATGGTTATATTGGGGATGCTGGGATAGCTCAACAGATTGAGCACTTGCCTTATAACTATGAGGTCAGGGGATCGAGTCCTGGCCCGGGCCTGTACAGGACCACGTGCTGAACTTGTGGCATAACTGGTGGTTGCCAGGATGGTGGTGAAGTTTCTCACCTCCCATGAGGGAGGCCCTGAGTTCAGTTCTGCCCCGCGTGGTCCCACATCCACCTGTGTGGAATGAAACTATGTCAAAAAAAAAATCAATGATGTGCAGCTCTGAAGACTGCTTTGGGCCCCTTCACCCTTTTTCTCAGCTTCTCTCTGTCTCTCTCTGTCACCTTCTCTCAAAACAATAAAATAAATCTTTAAAAAAGATGATTATATGTAAGTGAAGGGGGTCTCTATCATAGTTTTATATTCCTATTAATATATATATATAAAACACTAATAATAAATACAGTGTAAATGGATATGTATTTAATGTAGTATAGATTGTATTACATAAAATGTATGTAAAAATATATTTTACATGACATATATTCTTATCCTTTGCTTCTTGTCTCTAAATAAGTTTTATCTCTGATAAACATTGATTCACTTCCATTTGACTCAAATGAAATAAAGAAGGCAAATAGTATTATCTGTTTGGCACAGAGCACATACCACTCTGAGATGTCCTCTGGTGGAATGCTGTCAGTGTCATATTGACACTTGAACCCAAATCTTCTAATTCTGAGTTCACTGTTAATTCTCCAAGACTAAAAGAAGTATACTAGATTCCCCTTTCTTGGAACAGTATGAAAAACAAAATTAACCAAGTATTACAAATAATGAAAAGGTTCTTGGATTCAAGGATTACTTTACTGTTTTCTCTATTTTTCCCTTGTAGCTTTGATTTATATCTCAGGTAAAGTATCTCCTATTTGCTAGTATATGTCTAGTTTTTAACTGCTTCAGCTAGATTGCAAACACCCATATATGTATTGGGCTTGTGGTTTATTTAATAACAGTATAATTTATTAGTATGTTTTGAGATTGAGATTGAAAATTGATTTTAAGTTCTTCATACTATTTCTGAAACTCCAGTGAAACCCTGCAAGCTTTCTAAATCTTATGAGATTACATAAAACTCTGAGGTTAATGAAAAGCTTTCTCACACCTACTAGGTAGAAAGTGAGTATTCTTTTGTTTAAATCATTAAGAAGATTCAAATATACGTTAAGAAAGTTTAACCACAGAAATATAAAAACAACTGAATTTCCTCCCGCTTTCTTCCCTTCCATAGTTTAAAGGGAGCCGACGCTGGCAATGGGATCAGAGTGTTTGTTCCTGACATCGGGATGTTCATTGCTAGTCTGACCATCTGGCTCGTCTGTAGAAACATTGTTCAGAAACCAGTGGCAGAAGAAGCAGCACAGTATAACCTGGAGTTTGAAAATGAAGCATTGGTAAATCTGACTTCATGTATCTTCTTTTGATTTCTGAGAGCCTTATTCCTTAATAAGTGTGGAAATGCAACAGCAATAGCTAATTATGCATAGTGCTTTATGCTTTACCATGCTCAGCTTAAATTTGTATAGTCCTAATGGATAGCTATTCTCATCTACATCTTGGCCGTGAGGAGACAAGTTCAGGACACGAGTGCCACCCTCCATGAGACATTCATCCCTTATGGCCAGGACTTGCCCCAGTGTCCTTTTCACTTATCCCAAACTATCATCTTTCGAATTCATAGTATTATAGCCCATTGGTCTAAATACCTTAGTTATTGGGAAATATTTGGAGAAGTAATAACACGTGTAGTTTTAGGAGGAAAAAAAAATAGTTTCACCTTGAAGGGAAGGTTTCTGATCTGTGTAATGTGCTCTTCAGAGTGGAGTCGTGTTAAATCAGCATGCTTTAAGCAAGTTATTTTAAAGTGCTCCAGAGAAAAAATATATATGTTTGAAAAGGTGTAAGAATTGTAAAATGGTAAAAATACTGAGTAAAATGTATTTTTAGTTATAGTTTTTATGGGAAAAAGTTTCAGGAACCGTGTAAGACTTTGCTCCTTGGTGAATGGGAGCTTACCTGTCCCTCCACCTGCTTCAGAACACGGCTATGTTCTAATAACTGTACTTGGTGATGTGAATTTACGTGGCAGTGATTTAAAAAGTAATTAATTTAGTAATTGAAAAATAAAATTTACAAAGAAAAAAGTTACTAAAAATACTTACTTTGGACATTTGACACAAGACACAACTACCAAATGTTTTCATTCATGAGCTTTGGCAAGAAACTGAACTTGTGAAACTGAAGTTTTAAAACTTTTATTAACAGTGGTAACCACAAAGACATCAAAGGAAAAAATTTTCAGTTATGACAAATGACTTATATGCTTTACAAATAAGCAGCAAATTGCCTTGTGTGCTAATTAAAAATAAAACAATAAAGAGGATATAATTCAATAAACCTATGCAAACTAGAAAGATATTATTTTCTAAAATCCTATAGGTAAAAGACATGAAAGCACATTACATGTTACTATTCTGTTATTTTTAAGGCAAACATTAAAAAGGTACTCAGTGTAAAAAATAATTATAGCAAAGTAGCAACTAACCACATCTTGCATTCAAGTATGCAAACTACACACTGCCAGTGCCCTAAAGAAAAGATAGAACTGTGAAAGCACTTTTTCTTATTATTACACTTATATATTTTTTCTTTTTATATTAAATTTATTGGGTTAACAGTTAGTAAAATTGTATAGGTATCAATTGTACAAATCTATAACACATCATCTATATATTTCATTGTGTGTTCACCACCCAAATTCAATTCTCCTTTCATCACTATAAATTTTTTTTTATTGTTTTTGACAGAGAGAGAGAGAGAGAGAGAGAGAGAGAGAGAGAGAGATACAGAGACAGAGAAAGAACTGAACTGGGGGCACTCCCCAGTTCAGCACATGGGTCCGCATGGGCTGGGGCCAGGATTCGATCCTGGGTCCTCGGTGCTGCAAAGTGAGTGCTTAACCCACTGAGCCATCCTGGCTTCCCCTATCACTATAAATTTTAATATATATATTCAC
>PVKE010041006.1:0-14357 GCA_004027555.1 Craseonycteris thonglongyai | reverse complement strand
ACGACCGGGCGTATAAGACGACCCCCTAATTTTACAGTTAAAACATAGGTTTAGGCCTATATTCGCTGTATAAGACTACCCCCCACTTCCGAGGCTGTAGTCTTATACAGCGAATATAGGCCTAAACCTATGTTTTAACTGTAAAATTAGGGGGTCGTCTTATACGCCCGGTCGTCTTATACGCCAGAAAATACGGTACTGGAAGTTCAGTGCTTTCTATATGGTTTTGTTCTCCAACCTTTCCCTTCTCAGAGGACAAATCTGAGGTCCAGAGAGACGACATGGTCAGTTTGGGATCTAAGTCTAGATCCCAAAGCTCTTGACTCTAGGTCCAAGATTTCCCCTGGGACACAGACTTCTTCCTTCTCATCCACACAGCCCTATGGTTCATTTCTCCTAGGCTGTGACATGTGCCTTCATGTATGTAGTTGCATTTTATTCACACAAAATATATCGAGAGCCAAGAGGGCACTAACTTTTATTGAAAACCTACCACATGCCAGGCACTTCACATTACAGAATCCTATAAAAGGAGTGGGGTAGGTTTGATGGTGCTCACTGCACATCTGGAAGTGGAGGCTCAGAGCGAGCCACACCATTTCTAAGCAGATGGACGTGAGTCCTGCTTAGCCCACCCTGCGGCAGCTCCTGCCTGCCCCAGGTCTCAGAGCTGGCTGTGTGCACCCTAATCAAGAAGATGTAGCCCCTTTTCTTCGGCCACTGAATGAATATGTGCAAGGAAACCCTGGAAGGACACATACAGACATTTCTTTTTCTTTCTGAAGCTAAGGCGGACTGCCTCTTATCACCCATTCTGGTGGAGCTACCGTGTTTCCCCAAAAGTAAGACATCCCCCCAAAATAAGACCTACTTACAGTTTTGTCTCTCGCTGAAATATAAGGCATCCCCCGAATATAAGACCTCCCCGATAATAAGACCTCCCCGAAAATAAGACCTCCGATTGTTATGATGATGTTCCAGAAGATGATGACATGACTATCATTGAATAAATGAGTAAATGTACCATAGATTGTTGTACATGGAAATAATGGTAGTAACAAGAAATTCTTGATACTGTAGGATTCACAGTTTGTCTGGTTATGCTGGTTTGTGATGACAACTACTACTGTACCGTATACAGGTAATAAATTTCCTTTTTTTGTTGTTCAACAATAAATGTGTACCGTATTCTTCTTCATGGAAAAATAAGACCTCCCTTGAAAATAAGACCTAGCGCATCTTTGGGAGCAAAAATTAATATAAGACACTGTCTTATTTTCAGGGAAACGGTAAAAATAGACAAGGTGAAATAATAAGGCGACATTCACCCTCCTGGCCTCTAGAGGGCGGCAAGAGGCCATGTTTATCAAGCAGCTCTTTGCCTTTACTCCTTGGTTCTGTTGGGAAGTTTAAGGGAAATTTAAGGGAAGAGTATGTTTCAGCCTTCAGTGCCAACATCCTCATTTTTCTGACGGGGGAAAAAAAAAACCCAACAACAACACGAAATCCCACAAGGTTCAGGTTGCGTTGGTAAGATCAGACATCGGGAATCATTAAGGCAATAAATATTATCTGGATATTCACTAGGTCACACCTATAACCACAATCAGAGGCTAGGCGGTGGGGGTACAACAATGAGCAGGGAAGACATGGTCCCTGTCTGCACAGAGCTTGTAGTCTAGTGGATCACATGAACGAGAAGTTATCGAATCACCTAAATTATAGCGATTGTGGGGGAGGGTGTGGGGGGGAGGGTTAGGAATTAAGTGTTGTGTAGAAGTGGCATTTACCTCCATCTGAAGATGAAAAGTAGCCAGGCTTTCAAGGTGTCAGTGGATGACAATTCCAGGAATAAGGAACAGCAAAAGGAAGAGGGCTTGGCTTGTGCTGGAACCTGGTAGACCAGCAGTGTGGCTGCATTGAGTCCAAGACGGAAAGACAGGTGATGAGTCAGTGACATGATAGTGATCATGACTTTGCTGAGTGCATTATCTCACTGTACCATCACCACAGATCTATGACCTGCATACTCTTATCCTTCCCCTTTTACAGCCTCAGAAGGGTTAAGCCATTTGGTCAAGGCCACATAGTCTGGAAGGGGCCTAGCTGGGATTGAACCAGGGACTGTCTGGCTCGCTCATCTTCACTATCTCAAACACAGGCAGAAAGGCCAGAACCCTGGGAGTCTATCTCCTGGCTGGGACTCTCCCCTTGCCTTTTAGGAAAGCATCTTTTCACTATCAGCTCCTGGGCATGGGGACAGGGGTGAAGACAGAAGTTAAACAATAGAAAAGGAAAAGTTGGGGAAGCCGGGATGGCTCAGTGGCCTAAGCACTCGCTTTGCAGCCCCGGGGACCGAGGATTGAATCCTGGCCCCGGCCCGTGTGGACCCATATGCTGAACTGGGGAGTGCTACCCATGTGGGAAGCCCCAGTTTGGTTCTTGCCCCCTAATTGGGCCCCTGGCTCGAGGGGGCGTGCCTCCCATGCAGGAGGCCCCCAGCCCAGTTACCACCCTGTGTGGCCCCTGCCCACCTGTGTGGAACGGAACCATGTTGAAAAACTGATGACGTACAACTATGGAGACTACTCTGGGCCCTCCCCCTTCTCTCTGTCTCTCTTGAAAAAGAAAAGTTTTTCCAGAAAGAGATTGTCAAAGGCCAGGATGAGGACTCCCAAAACTCACATCATCAATTGTGCCTTTTCAAATACAATACTCCTGAGAACACACAGATCTCTGACCATAAAAACAGGCTCCTGAGAATCAGAGGAAGGACCCTCGTGAGGATAATTGGAGAAGTTTGAGTATGGAGTGTATGTTGGATAAAGTTTATTAAATTAATATTGATATTCTTAGTAATGAGGTGGAATAGAAAAATATCCTATTTTTAGGACATGTGAGCTGAAGTGTTTAGGAATGAGAACCATGATGTTTGCAGCTCACTTTTGAATGGTTTAGTAAAAAGAAAGTGTGTGTGTGTGTTGTTTTTGTTTGTTAATATATATATATATATATATATATATATGCACAGTAAGATGGAACTAGCATAGCAAAATATAAATAGTTAATTAATCTAGTCAAGAAGGTCCGTGGGTACTCATTGAACTATTTTTTTGTTTTCTAAGAGTTTGAATATTTTCTAAAGAAAATAAAAGGAAAAATAAATGTAATGCCTACCAATTCTATAAAATGTAAAATAAAACACAAAGAAAGAAAAAAAGAATAGAAAATTTAAATAGACTTTTTATGGTTATAACCTAAAAATAAATTGCATC
Source organism: Craseonycteris thonglongyai (assembly GCA_004027555.1). Taxonomy (NCBI): domain Eukaryota; kingdom Metazoa; phylum Chordata; class Mammalia; order Chiroptera; family Craseonycteridae; genus Craseonycteris; species Craseonycteris thonglongyai. Next base: position 11,082 of record PVKE010041006.1, on the reverse strand, counting down.
AGTAGAGCAGAGTAACTGTTGTCTCTGTCTTTATTCAATACTGAATTGGAGGTTCTAGTCACACAGTGATAAAAGAAAAAGAAATAAGGTAAAGATTGCATAGGAAGAAACAAAATTACCTACATAGGAAACCCAAGATAATCACATAGACAAATGATTAGAGCTAAGAGGGTTTGGCTGCATAAATGATGAATAAGCAAAAGAAAATTTATATCTATAGCCTAGCACCATAAACCTGGAAAAAGTGACTTCAAAAAAGAATCTCTTTATTATAGCAAAAATATAAAATAATAATAAGAAGAAGATAAGTAAGCATAAAATAAATTTAGCAAAAGGCTTACAAGTTGCTTGATCTAGCAACCAGTAAGACTTTATTTAAACACATTTAAGAAGGTCACAATAATGGGGAGATAAACTGTGTTCATTGCTGGTAAGATGTAACATCATAAATATGTCAATTTCCTCCAAATTAATTTCTAAGTTCAATTCAATTTCAAGCATAATCCTCAAAAGCTTTTTCATTGTATTTGACAAGTAGATTCTAAAAATATGTAAGGAAGAGCAAGAGTAACCGAGACAGTTTTGAAGTTAGTGGAGTTTGTCCAGGTAGGCATTAAGACTTCTTAGAAAGCTAATGTAATTAAGAGGTATGGTATGGGTGTAAGCATAAAAACACAGATCAATGGGGCAGAATAGTGAACCCAAAAAAATATGTGGAAGCTTTATATTCTCACATAACTATGGACATTTCACATTGCGAGTCAAGGTGAAAAGACTGGGCGCCTCAATCTATTATCTTAATGAAAAAAATTAAATTAGATCCCTACTGCCAATCAAACATATAAATAAATCCCACGTGGGTTCATGACTTAAATGTGAAAAGGGTTTAAAACTTCTAGAATAAAATATAGGAGAATATCTATTATTTCAGCATAGGAAAGGCTTTCTTAAAACACAAAAAGTACAAGCCATGAAAGAAAAATAATGATAAATTTGACTATCTTAACATTAAAAATGTTTGTGTACCAAAACTCAAAACATGAATAAAGAGTAGTCTCTTTGTCACCTTTTTTCTTTTATTTTTAAAGATTTACTGTTCGAGAGAAGGTGAGAGAGAGAGGTAGGGGGCAAGCCCAGAGCAGTCTCCATAGTTGTACATTGTTAGTTGTGACACTGTTTCATTCCACACAGGTGGACGTGGGGCCATGTGGGGCAGAACGGAACAGAATTTGGGGGCCTCCCACATGGGAGGTAAGAACCTTCAACACAGAGCCAGCGGGGCCCAGGAATTGAACCCGCATCTTATGCTTTCCAGGCAAGCAGTCAATTGCTGAGCTTTTATTCATCTTCAGAATGTTGTACAAGGAAGATTCTAGAAAGAAACTCTCCAACTTCATCCTTGACGGGCATTAAATGAAGGCTCTAAAGAGAGAGTGGCTTGCCCAAGGTCACCCGGAGACTTCTGGCTGCTTGTCCAGTGTGCCCGCCACTGCACACCAAACTTCCTCTCTTTTGGATCCCCAGGGAAAATATTCTAGGAAATAAACCGCATTCAAGGCACCCGTCTGTCTTAGAAACCCAGTGGGTTCAATCTGGCTCAAGCTCTTCCCTGCTGCTACTCTTCCTTTGTCTTTTCCTTTTCTCCATCTGTCTTCTTTGGAACGGCGCTGAGGGGAAGCCGGGATGGCTCAGTGGGTTAAGCGCTCACTTTGCAGCTCCAGGGACCCAGGATCAAATCCCGGCCCCGGCCCGTGTGGAACCATGTGCTGAACTGGGGAGTGCCCCCTGTTCAGTTCTCTCTCTGTCTCTGTATCTCTCTCTCTCTCTCTCTGTCAAAAACAATAATAAATAAAAAGAACAGTGCTGCGCATCTGGACCATACCTGGCACTGTGTTTGGTGCCTGGAGGTAAAGGGAGGAACATGGCATACTTGGTCTCGTAAGGTGCACTCACTCAACCCAGCAGAGGCAGACAGCTAAGCCACGGTGAAGGCGTTAGGCCAGCCCTCGTGTCGAGGTGGGTGGCTAGCATCCCACCTGGTGGGAAAGCACACCATTGGATTGGCTCCTTTGGAAACCGTGGAAACTGCAGGGTAGAAGGGGTTCTGTGCAGAGGAGGGGACCCTGTGGCCTGGCACAGGAGACAAGGGCCCTGAGAGAGGGGGTGGAGGTGTTGGCCAGGCTTCTGAGCCCCTTCACCGCGATGGGCCTTCCCTGAGTGAGGTGGGGTACAGCCTGAGCCAAGCATAGTCAAGTGGGGAGGCCTCACTGGGGTCGGTGGCTCCTGCTGTCTCCTTGCCCCCTGGGGGGTTTGTGTGGTGAGGGGAGGAGGCTGATGCTCCTCTTTCCAGGCCAGACACATGGAGCACTGAGGCCTCCGGCTGCCAGCACAGAGCCCTGGGCTGTCCTTGGGGCGGGCCTGCCATCGGGCCACTCCTCAGTGGCAAAGCCAGGCCTGTCAAGGCCACAGCTGGGGAGCAAGTCAGAGGAACCAGGGTGGGGGGTGGCGAGGAGGGAAATGCTGTCCAGGGGGCCTCTGCTTTATGCTCAGTAACTGCACCAGGAGGGAGTGGGGCTTGGTGACCCAGGGGTGTTTATAAGCTGTGACAAACTGTTATTTTATGGGGAGAGGTGCAGGCAGGAAATCAGGGCTTAATGGCTCACTAAACATCAATAACAACTAAATTCCTTAGGGATTTAGTAAGAAAGTGGGCTGTCCCACCTCCCTCTGAGTGGAGAAGACCCTGAGCCAGATACTACAGCCCGAGCCACCTTCCTTATAGTGGGGCTGGGAGGCCCTGATCAGGTTAGTGTTTGTTCCCCCAAGAAACAAAGGTTTAGCGATCTTTGTAACCAAGAAAAAAATAAAAACCTACCCCACCGAAGGGGCTAAATAAAAGGATGGATCATTACAAAACCAGTTGCTTATAGCAGATCGATTTTACAATTTATTTATTTATATATTTATATTTTGAGAGAGAAGGAGGGGTGGCCCAGAGCAGTCTCCATAGTTGTACATCATTAGTTGTGAAATGGTTTCATTCCACACGGTGGATGTGGGGCCGCATGGGGTGGGCACCGAGCAGGGGCCTCCCACATGGGAGGCGAAAACCTGCTGCTGAGCCATCCAGGTAGCTACCAGCTGCACACCGGTTCAGCAGATGCAGTTGCACAGGCCAGGGCCGGAAATTGAACCTTGGACCTCGTGATTGTGCGACAAGTACTCAACCACTGAGCTATCCCAGTATCACTTGATGATCATTGCAACCTTTGAGGGAGGTAGAAATCATCATACTCACAGAGATGAGGAGATGGAGATTCCAAAGATGGAGGTACTGGTTAGTTATGTTATTTGGGATGCTTTTGGTTGCAAGTAATAGGACATTTTTTCAAACTGGACAAGACAAAGAAAATAAACATAGTGGCTCGTGCCCCAACCAGAGGTTGTGCTCACCTGAGGCATAGCTGCATTCAGGAACTGGCATGTCTCTTTGCGTCTGGGTCCTGCTTCCCTCTGGGTCCTTGCGTCTCAGGCAGACTTCTTCTTCACGGTGGCCCCTGGCAAGGACAGATGTGAATAGCTCTTACAGCCATAAATCCCAGTAGAAAGAGATTCTTTCCCCTTTGGTCCCAGTAGAACTTGCAGGATTGAGTCTCGTTGGAACTAACACCTATTCTGGCCACAGCAGATGACTCGCTGACTGTCTGGGCCTGCGTGTGGCCACTCACGCAGTGGACGGGCCAGCCTGCCACTTGGGAGTCTCCCCATGAAGACCAGCTCCTTGCCCCATGACAACGAGACCAGGTCCACGAGCCATTGGGTCCCATTAGGTGGCAAGAGGGGTGGGTGTGCATAACGTACAGCAAGGCCTCTCAGCTTGGCTTAAGGCCCACAAGGCAGACCTCAGTGTTCCTGTCTGTGCACCTGACACACTTATTGAGGTGCTATTATGTGCTGGGCACTGTTCTGGGGCTGGGGATACATCAGTGGATGACACAGACCCATATCCCTGCCTTCCAAGGGCTTGTATACCAAAAGGGAGGCTCAGGCCACCCCCAAGACAAACAAGACAAGTGAGGGAAATTATACGGACTATTAAATAATGTTGAAAGTAAGACAATAAAAGGAAACAGGGAGTGATTGGGGCAAAGGGCCGAGGGCTGGTCCTATAGGTGAGCCGAGAAGGCCCCCTAGAGCAAGAAGGTAAAGCCGGGAGTGAAGACCTGCAGGGGAGGTGCATTTCCACCTATAGCCTCTAGGTGGCAGCACCCCCCATTTGCCCGGCAGCACGGGCTGGCGGTGGGGTTTGGGGGGCGTGTCCTCTTCCCAGCCCCAGAGGAGGAGCTCCAGGAAAGTTGCTCAAACCTGACGCCAAGGGGACCAGGGCTACTCAGCCTATGTCAAAATTCTGGCTAAAACGGCGAATCCTAGGAAACAACACATGAAGAATTCCTGGGGTGTGAGTATTGTTCTGTTTCATGATCTGGGTTGGTGGATAGACAGGTGTGTTCACTATGTGTTCACTATGTGAAGACCCACGAGCTCTAGTTATGATCTTGCCCTTTTAACCTGTACGTTAGACTTCAATGAAAAGTTTGAAGTGGCGCACACATACACCTTATGCATAAGCATTGTCTTTAATGCCATTGTTTCCCCAGCTTTGGCTGATCGGAGCTCTGTCTCACCTTTCTTAAAGTTTAGGAAACAATAGCACGGACAAAACGCTCAGATGCCTGCCTGCGTTGTAGGTGGCACGTCATGTACACGTCAATGCCATTTCCGTTTGTACACTGCACAACACACCATCTGTGATGCCCAGGTTTGCTCTCTTTACAATCGAGAAAGAACTCGAAGACGCTTGCCTAGCAAACTGATGGCAGAATCCTAAAATCTCAGGATTTTCCCCAACCCTCCACAGACTACTTGCTCAGAGCTATTTGAACAGGAATTCGAAAAGCAACTGGCCTGCCTGAGTCTTTCCAAAGTACTCACCATAGTTTTCATAGAACTAGCTCTCCTTCATGCTTCTGTTTGACTAGATGGTATATTAATTAATTTAAATATATAACTCAATCACGAGATTTTCTGACAGAAAAAGATTTGGAGGAGACAAACACAGCTAACCCTGAGTGAGCACACAGCTTACCTGGCAGGGGAGATGGCAGCGGGCAGCTAGAGAGGAGGCTGCTGGCCATGAGGCTTCATGATGCTGTGGGCACCAGGCAGCAAGGCCTGCAGAGAGAACAGAGAGCTCAGCCCGTCTGGGCCGTTGGTTCAGTGGAGGTCGGGTCAGAGAGCTACCCCTGTACCCTTCTTCTTCTTCTTCTTCTTTTTTAAGATTTATTTTTATTGCTTTTGACACAGAGAGAGAGAGAGAGAGAGAAATACAGAGACAGAGAGAAGGGGGAGGGCCCAGAACAGTCTCCATAGTTGCACATCACTTGTTTTTCCACATAGTTTCATTCTACAGGTGGGCACGGGGCTGCACAGGGCAGGAACTGGGCCGGGGTCTCGCCCTGGTGAGAACTGAGCGGGGGGCACTCCCCAGCTCAGCACATGGGTCCCCATGGGCTGGGGCCGGGACTCGATCCTTGGTGTCCGGGGCTGCAAAGCGAGCGCTTAATCCACTGAGCCATCCCGGCTCACCCCCCCCAACCCCTTTTTTTTAAAGGGGGAGAAAAGAGAGTGGTTCAGAGTTTTCAGATGTGAGCAAATCTTTTTTTTTTAGATTTTTAAAATTTTATTGTTTTTGACAGAGACAGAGACAGAGAGAAGGGGGAGGGCCCAGCGCAGTCTCCATAGTTGTACGTCATCAGTTTTCGACATAATTTTATTCCACACAGGTGGGCAGGGACCCGTGCAGGGTGGGAACTGGGCTGGGGGCCTCCCGCATGAGAAACACACCCCAGTTCAGTGTACGGGTTCACATGGGCCAGGGTGGGGATTCGATCCTAGGTCCCCGGGACTGCAAAGGGAATGCTTAACCTGCTAAGCCACCCCAGCTTCCCTTCCTATACCCTTCTTAAGTGTTAGGGTCCCTAAGATTGATTCTTATACACTTATTAATGGTCTAGAGTACCCATCTGGCATCACTGGAAGTGCTTGGTAAGGCTGCCTTTGGGAACTTGGAACAGTCATCAAAGCCATTTATTGGGCAACTTCTGTGTACGGAGGCCCTGTGCTAGGTGCCTTACATACCCTCATAGTACCCCTGCGAGGGCCAGGGTATCATTTACCATTTGACTTTGTTAAGCAGTTAGCTCTCAGTATATCACAAACACTCCAAAACTCAGTAGCTTCAAATGAATCATGATTTTAATTTCATTCATAATTCTGTGGCTGGCACTTTGGGGGAGTTCAGCTGGGTGCTTCTAGCTTCCGCTGGCCTCGGTCATGTGTGATGCGCTGTCAGTCAGCCGTGTGGCTCTGCTCCTGGGCGTGGGGAGCTGTGGGCTGGGGTGATGGGCACAATGGCTCTCTTGAGGTCTCACCCTCCAGCAGGCTGGCCCCAGCTCCATCACTTGCTGGCTGAGCAGGATTCCGTGACGGAGAGTAGGAGCATCTAAGGTCTCTTCAGGCCTAGTCTCAGAATTGGCACCATGTCACTTCCAACTCAGTCTACTAGCCAAATAAGTCACAAGGCCAGCCCAGATTAAGGGGTGAGGCAACAGACGCCCACCTCTTTGTCAAGTCATAATATTGCCAAGAATATAGACACAGGAAGGGGATAACTGCAGCCACCTTTGCAAACAATATAGCACACCCTTTTTACAAATGAAAATAAGCCCCAGCAGGTTAAGCAGAGTCATCTATCCCGGGTCTCTCAGCTAAAAAGCAACAGAACTAGAATAGCACCTCCTTGTGGAGCTTCAATACCTGCTCTTTTCACGAGGCTAAGCTGCTTTAGTAAAAAATTAGAGTCTGAAAATATGGGATCATTCTAACTAATTCTTTTTTTTAAAGATACATTTATTGTTTTGGACACAGAGAGGTAGAGACAGAGAGAAGGGGAGGACCCAGAGCAGTCTCCATAGTTGTACGTCATCAGTTTTCTCACATAGTTTCAATTCACACAGGTGGGCGTGGAGCCCCGCAGGGCAGGGAACTGGGCTAGGGGCCTCCCTTATGGAAGGCACGCTCCCTGTGAGCTAGGGGCCAAACAGGGGGCCTCCTACATAGGAAGCTCTCTTGGTGAGAACTGAACTGGGCACCCCCCCCCACTCCACCCCCTCCACACACACACACACAGGGGAAGCACACCCCAGTTAGGCATGTGGGTCCGCATGAGCTGGGGCCAGGACTCAATCCTTAGACCTCGGGGCTGCAAAGCATGTGCTCAACCTGCTGAGCCATCCTGGCTTCCCGCATTCTAATTCTTAAAGTAGCATTAGTTGAGGATCCTCCATTCCACACATAGCACTATGCGTTAGGACATCTTCACACATCTCCATGAAGTAGACACCATCATCCCCACTTTACAGATAAGGAGATTAAGGCTCAGAAAAAATTTAGGTTGCTTGCCAATGGATCCTGCAGCCCTGTGCACAGAAAGACAAGGATTTGAACCCATTTCTTCTGATTTCAAGTTCACTATTCTTTCAGTCCTCATCTGGAGTTCAAGGACTTCTAGAAGGCCACATACAAAATTTTGCATGTATTGCATTCAAACTCTTTTCTGAAAAAGGAAATAGCTTTTGTTAGATTCTCAGAGGGATCTGTGTCCCACCCCTACCACACACCAGGTTAAGCAAGCACCACATTTGCACAAGTGCTGTTCTTCCCCCAACCAGGCTGGTGAAACCCCAAGCTTCCTGCTTTGTCTGTCCCGGGCAGTCTGAGCCCCAGCATTTCCAATTATTTCCAGGCCTCATCCTTGGACTGTCTCAACTGCTCCACTCGGCTGACTCTGTCAACCGCCTGTCTCAATAGAGACAATCTCATTTTTCAAAGAAACCCACTAATGCCTTTCCTTAGAGAGCTGTCATTACCAGCTACTGCCTGGATAACAGGAGCCAAGAAGCAAAAGTCGCATCTTTGATGAGATGCAGCCAAGGTGACCCGGAGTCCTGGTGACTTAACTGGGTTTTAAATCTCCTGAGGTCTAACCTAGTCTTGCTATGGGTTCGCTGTGCATGAAAGAGGTAAAAGGCAAGCTGTTCTTCTCGGGCTGGGGTCCCTCTTCTTATTAAAGATGCAGGGCACTGTGGCTGCTGTCATCCCAGTAACCATAGTAACCGTGGACCACATGACAAGTGTCTGATCCCCATCAGACAATGTCTGATATTAAGTGCTCTTCACCCTTCTCCTCACTCCCATCCTGGATCCTGTTACACAGCATTGAGGTCTCCCAAGGGGAGCAGCTCAGACACGGGACACCTGGAGCGATAGCATTAATTAAACCTCTTATCCCCCAGGACATTTTTCATTGCCAGGCCCAGGAGCCAAGAAAACCTCCCAGGGAAGCTTTTAGGAGACACAACACTGAGTCTACCACCAGGGACCAAGGCGCTTTGGCAGCAAACGGGGCTCAGGAGGAAAATGTGCCTGGCATACAGCAGGCACAAAATAAATACTTGGGGAAGAGTTGATTTAATCCAATAGGGTTCATTTAGTAAACGGGATTTCTTCCAAGTCACTGGCAGCCCTGCACGAAACATCATGCCACCCTTTCAGCAGTTACTGAGTGTCTGCTGTATGCACCCCTGGGTGGCCTAAAGGTACTAACTGGCCTAAAGAGCCCCCAGTCTCTGGGAGAGCCTGGGACGTGAGGGCACGTGGGAAGCGCGCAGACTCTAGTTTGAAAGGATCACCAGGGCCCATGTCACCGGGGGGCTTTGGATCCTGGACTTATCACTGGAGAGTCCCTGAAGGCTTTTATGCATCTGACAATGTCAGCTTTGCATTCCAGAAACATCCTTTTTAGATGTCCTGTAGGGAAAGGATGAGCAGGGAATTACTGCTTTAACCAAAGCACCGATGTGCTAGAACTTCCGAATCCAGGCTGCAAGAGAACTGGCAGCCTCGGTGCCTTCCTCTCAGAACCCGGCTGCCACGTTGTGAGCGCTCCAGCCACATGGGGAACCCCAGTGCACTGATTGACAGCGCAGCTGTGCTCCCCATGGCAGCCAGCACCATTGCTCACCACGTGGCACGCCATGATGGGCAGTCCAGCCATGTTGAGCAGGAAAACCACCCAGCTGAGCCCAGTCAACCCACAAGATCACGAGAAGTAGCAAAGTACCATTGATACTTGGGCAACATGGATTGGAACTGCATGGGTCCACTTACACGCAGATTTTTTTTTCCAATAAATACTGAAAATGTATATTATCTTATGATTTTCTTCATAATATCTTTTGTCTAGCTTGCTTTATTGTAAGAATACAGTATATAATATATATGACATGGAAAATATGTGTTAATTGATGGTTTATGTGATTGGAAAAGCTTCTGATCAACAGTAGGCTATTGGTAGTTAGGTTTCAGGGGAGTTATATGAGGATTTTCAACCGTATGGGGGTTGGCATCCCTAACCCTAGTGCTGGTTTATTGGGCTGGGGTAGGTCACTGAGGCACTGGGAGGTACGGGGCAGGAGCGGGGTCATGTCTGCAGCTCAGCAGGAAATGTCTGGCAGGAGCGATCATAGATTTGAGTCATTGGCTTCATGGTAAACTGGAAGACTGTGTTGTGGATGGAATCGCCTATATCATTCCTGGCACGGCTCCAGCCCAGCCGACTCACCACCAATGCTTGCTGAATTAAATACTCTACGTAATGAAAAACACCCCAAACCACTGTTGTCTGATCTGAGACATTTCTCCTCAGGCCTGGAATTCTAATATCCTCTCAGTTCAGTCTACCTGTTATTCCCGTCCCCCACCCGCCCCCCCAATCAAAGTGGGGGTTCCTGCCTGCTACATTTGAAACTCTGTCTTTCTAAGACAGGTCCTTCCTCTGGGTGTGAGGTGTGGACTCGATCAAAAGGCAAGCTTGAGTTTGGGTTCAGGGTGACTGGATCTTTCTAGCTGCCCCGTGTCCCCGCTGAGCCTCACTTTCCTCATCAGTAAACGCACATGAGGATCCCGCAGATCAGACTAGGTCACCGAGATGAACTGCTGCGAACGCTCCAGGAGATGCAGGTATAAATAGAAGCATAACACTCATCTTCTCCAGACGCCCCATCCGCTCCCTCTAACTCGCCACCTGCCCCTCTGGCTGTGAACAGCTGGCGAGTTCAGGAGCTGGGAAATCTCCAGCTTTGTGCGTTTTAACGCCCCCAGAAGATCCACTGTTACAGCCTCCTGCGCCAGAGAGGTGACGGAAGGGTTGGTGGTCTGCTGACAACGACCCCTGCCCAGGAGGCCCAGGCCTGGGTTGGAGCCCTGGTTGCCAGCTACGGCAGTGTGACCTTCTTGGGCACAATTGTCTTCATACATAAAGCGTGAAGAACGGCCAGAGACCATCCTAAGGTTCCTGCCACCTGAACGGCTCCGGCTCCGGTTGGGTTGGGGGGTCCGGTCACGTGTTGGCGGGGAGGGGTGCTCGCTGACGTGGTGCTGGCTGCGGGCGCACCGGCGGCTTGGGTCCGGCCCCCTCTCTGACGTCCTCGCAGCCACCCTCCCTCCCCGCCCCTCCGGCGGCCGGATTGCTGCTGGCGCCCCCGGAGTCCGGCGCTGCCTGGAGGAGGGCCTGGCCGGGGTGGGTGCGCTGCGGCCGGCCTGAGCCGCGCGCGGGGGGCGCGCACCATGGTGCTGTCGGTGCCCGTGATCGCGCTGGGCGCCACTCTGGGCACGGCCACCAGCATCCTCGCGCTCTGCGGGGTCACCTGCCTGTGCCGGCATATGCACCCCAAGAAGGGGCTGCTGCAGCGGGAGCAGGACCCCGACCCGGAGAAGGCCAGACCTGGCGTGCTCCAGCCCGCCCAACAGGTGAGCGGGGCGGCGCCTCCGCCTCCCGGGAGAACGGTGGGGGAGCTGTCGCCGGTCTCCTTTGCGCGACAGGGCATGGCGGGGAGCGCGGGCGGGGACGTGCTCCAGGACCCGCCGAGCCGACGGGTGCGGACAGCCGGGGGGGGGGGGGGG
>PVKE010041005.1:0-14357 GCA_004027555.1 Craseonycteris thonglongyai | reverse complement strand
AGTAGTTTGCCTAATTTTAAACAGGTAACAGTGAAGGAACCAAGGCTTGAACTCTTTTATATCTGTGTGATCTCAGAGCCCCTGGTCACTAAAATATACTTCAGATTAAAGACATTCAGGATTGGTTCAAAGAAACAGCCATTTCTGGGGAAGAGTCAGGAGGGCACAGGGGTAATGGTCCCTTAAGAGCAAACTTGGGACCCACCCGTGCCAGTTCCAGAGGGCCCGTTCTGTCTCGAGTGGGGCTGTCTCAGGCGCGTGCCCTTCATCTGCACTTGCAGGATTTTCTGGCTGTGTGTGGCCCCTTCTTTGCCCCTGGAGTGCCCCTCTCTCCTTCAGCTTTCAGTAAGGGAGTAGAGGGAGTGGGGAACGTGTTGCCTGTAAAGTGGGTAACATGACAAGAAGATGTATGGACTCCTCTAGCACAAGTCATTTTATAGCTCTCCCAGCCCCAGCCTGCTGTCGGAACAATTGCAAAAGCACTGGGCTCTGTACTTCAATGCCCTCCCATTCCCCATCTGACTTCCCATCTCTACCATGTCCCAGCCTCTCAGGTACTTTGAAGTATCTTCCCCTGGCTTTGCCAAGCCAAATAGCCAGCAGGAGGCTCATGGCTGTTAACTAGAATTGCAGGCTGGCTGCCTGGTTGCCACGGCAACAGCTGTTGTGTGTTAAGTGGTCCTTGTGGCAGAAGATGATTTAATAAGCCAGTTTTGGGGGCCCAGTGGGAAGGAAGACCTGTAGAGGCTTTATTGGGTATCTTCTGTGGTGCTGGGGTGCAGGCAGGAGGTGCGACTGAGGAGGGCCGGAAGCTTTTGCCCTGCATCTTATGTCCTCAGGGATCCTGAAGCTCAGCTGTAGGCATCACCCAAGGCCATGCATGACCTTGCACTTCTGCTTCTAGCTGTGGCATATCAGAGCAGGCGTTTCTTGAACACAACTGGAAAATCTGGACAAAGCATGAAGAATGTCTGTGTGAGGTCGAGACTGAGGTGGACGGGGCAGATGTTCACCCCTCGGGGCCCATCTCAGTGCTTGCACTGGCCCTAGGGAAGCGGCGTGCTGTTTCTATGACTCGGTGCTCTGGTTAAAAGAACAAAGTCCAGGAGAAGATTGTTTCTGCTTGCTGTACTGCATCTCTCCTTCTGTTCTTTCTTGATCCACTCCAATCGGGATTTTGTCCCTATGGTTCCTCTTAAATGTTCTTGTCAAGGTCACCATTGACCTCCATGGCACTCAGTCCCAGCCATTACTTCCTGGTCCTCGTCCTTCTTTTTCTGTCAGCTGCTTGGTCTCTCTCCCTTCTCCTTGTTGCTCTTGATTTCTGAGAGACTAGCTGTTCATTCCCCTTCACTGTGCTGGGGCTTCCTCCTCCCTGACCATTACACTTTGGAGGGCCCAGGGCCCAGGGCTTTGTCCTCTTGTTTGCTCTCTCTTCACTTGCTCCTTAAGGTACTTCACCCAGACACTCAGGTTCCCGGGTGAAGTTATCCAACTTGCCCACTATGACTACCTGGAACGCAGACCCAGTCTGGCTGCCTCCCAGAACCCCAGGCTCACATCTGCTTTGCAGAGCCTCCAAAATGTACATTGAGTCAACTCTTGGGCCAGGTGCCTTGGAGGCCCTGGCAGGGCCTGCAGCTCTGCCACTCACTCCCCTCACCACTGGCAGCGCGGAGTGCACACCTGCAGGGTCCCCCAGCACCCCTCGCTCTGCTGAGGAGAGTGAACACACCCCTCTGGAGATCTAAGGGCGATGGCCTGAGGCCGCACTAAGTGGTGGGGGGCTCTGGTTTCACTTGAAGATATACTCGTATGAGAAGTTCATCCCTGCCACTTGTTTGATGGAAAAATAATGTTCTGTCTCCCCACTCTTTGAACAAAAGGAGGATGCACAGTGATTATCTCGTGTTTATGCATATTCCTGGATGAGTGGATTAACTCAGATCCTTGAGGACCATGGGCCCTGCCTTGAGAAGCACAGACCTACCCCTTTATCTAATAGATTTGGGGACTGAGAATGAGGGCTGGCAACCGGATTCTCCCTTCCTACCACCTAGGCCTGGGGAAACTACTGCCAGCCTCCATCCCTCTTTCCTTTCCTCCTCTCTCTCCAGGTGCAGTGACTCACACTTGCCTGGGCTCCGCTGGGCTCCAGCTTCAGCGTGCTGCTGTCAGGCTGGGGCAGGGGTGGTGCAAGGTGGTGCCATAGGGCCTTCTCCTGAATCAGTCCTTATCACCTCTTAAGACATCAAAGTGGCCGTGGTTCAGGGTTTGATGGATCTATTCTCAGACAAAACGATTCAAGAAGCCCCAGAAGGAAGATAAAGAGATGAGGACCCAGAGAGCCAGACCTCTCTTTTCCCAGCCCCCTAGTGGCCTCAACACATGTGTACACACTTCAAGGAGGGACGTTTCATATGGGACTGCCATATGCCACAAATGGTTCAGAAATTTACAAAGAAAAAAAAAATCAATGCCAAAATAAGCAAATCTCCAGCCCTTGGGGTGAATCCCTCTGCCTTCCTGAAGAGCTTTTATATTTAAAGCATATGTGTATGTGCCACACATACACAAGCACAATTTATAATTCCTCTTTAATGAATTGTCCATATCCTTTGCCCATTTATTATTTGGGCTGTTTGTCTTTTCATATCAGTTTGGGGCAGGGAGGCTCTTAGCATATTTCAGGGACTAACCTTTTATCTGTCAAATGTGGTATAAATATTGAGTTATCAAATAATAGGATATTATTTGTCTTTCAAATTTGTTAATATTTCTGCCATAGAAAAATTCTTTTTTTTTCCCCCCAGAGTTGGGGGAGAGAGAAGAAGGGAGGGCCCAAAGCAGTCTCTGTAGTTGTACATCACTACTTGTGACATGGTTTCATTCCACACAGGGGACCTCCCACATGGGAGGCAAGAAACTTTGCCACCATCCTGGTGGTTACCCGTTGTGCCACAGTTCAGCATATGAGGTTTACATGGGCTGGGGCCAGGAGTCGAACCCCAGTCCTCATGATTGTGAGCCAAGTGTTATAACTGCTGAGCTATCCTGGTATCTCAGGGAAATTCTTAATTTTTGTATAGTCTTGTCTATTTACTTTTTTTTTTTACCATCTTACAGGCTTCCTGCCCTCCTTCAGGGTCTTCCTCACTGTTCAGTTATTCTCCTAGAGTTTATTATAATATTTTATTGCTTTTTAAAATACTTGTATGTTAAATTCATCTGGAATTTACTTTAGTATCTGTTGTGAAGTGAAGGCTTACTTTTGTTTTCTTCCATGTGAATAGCCAGTTACACCAACACTATTGATGTCAAATTATCTTTTCCCCACCGAATTAGAATGCTGGTTTGTTGTATACTAAGTTCTTTTTTTTTTTTAAAGATTTATTTTATTGATTTTTGACAGAGAGAAACAGAGACAGAGAGAGACAGAGAGAAGGGGGAGGGCCCAGAGCAGTCTCCATAGTTGACATTAGTTTTCCATATAGTTTCACTCCACAGGTGGGCACAGGGCTGCGCAGGGCAGGAACTGGGCCGGGAGCCTCCCACATAGGTCCCGGCAAGAACTGAGCTGGGGGCACACCCCAGCTCAGCATGTGGGTCCGCATGGGCCGGGGCTGGGGCCAGGGCCAGGGTTCGATCCTCGGTCCCTGGGGCTTCAAAGCGAGCACTTAACCCGCTGAGCCATCCCAGCTTCCCCTACTAAGTTCTTATGTTTGTTATTTCTAGATGATATTCTGTTCCACTGATCTGTTTGTCTTTTGCTCAACCAGCGCCATATTGTTTTGAGCATAATGGCTTTAGAGTTAGAGACCTGGTCAGGCAAGTCTCTTCCATTGTTTTTTGCTTTCTTTTGGGGATGGGAGGGTAGAGGGAATAGAGAAGTCAGGGGTCTTTTCAGAGCTTTGTTCTTCCAAATGAGATTTTAAAATCATTTTATTGGGGAAGCTGGGATGGCTCAGCGGGTTGAGCGCTTGCTTCGCAGCCCCAGGTCAGAGTATCAAATCCCAGCCCCAGCACAGGCGGACCCATATGCTGAACTGAGGTGTGTCCCCAGTTCAGTTCTTGCCGGGGTCCATGCAGGAGGCTCCAGGCCCAGTTCCTGCCCTGCTCAGCCCTGTGCCCACCTGTGGAGTAAAACTATATGGAAAACGAATGCTGTCAACTATGGAGACTGCTCTGGGCCCTCCCTCTTCTCTCTGTCTCTCTCTGTCTGTCCGTCTGTCAAAAAACAATAAAAATAAATCTTTGAAAATCATTTTATTAAGATGAAAGCAAAGAGAGAGAAAATGAGTGGTGTCCCCGCTGAGGGGCATCCGTGTTAGTCTTCCATGAGTTTGGAAGCCCCTGCTCCCACCGCCGCACAAGGGCTGTCTAGGCACCGCCTGGCCTGTGATCGTCATACATAGCAGTGAGGTGAGAAAGATAAAGGCAGCGTTAGCCTGAGCTGGGAACTTTCCCTCTGCAGATTATTGCTCTGGTTTGCCCTTGGGTGAGAGATGGAAATTCATATTATGTTCCTAGGGTTTGGTGATTATATTTTGGTTTAAAATATATAATGGATCAGAAAGAACTTGTGTTGGTTGACATGCTGCAAAAAATACCCTGTGCATGCCTCTTGGGTGTGTATGTAAGCTTTGTTTGTCTGGTTTTAGGAGATACCAGAGGTAGAGTTACTACATAGGAGAGCAAACACATTTAATATTTCAGTAGCTACCGCCAAATTTCCCAGCCCTCATGGGGCTGTCCTCCTAGGCTCTCAGCAGTCTCCCTCACCTTGTCAATTGGTCCCTGCGTGGTTCTCGGGGGGTGGGGGTGGGGGGCATAAATGAGTTTGGTTCAGCTACTTGAGAGACCTATTAAAGGGAGGGGTGGGCCAATTTGGAGTTGACACAGTTCTGTATTCCACTCCTACACCCATCCCTGCCCCATTCATCCATCCTAAAGGCACAGATCATACAAGTAAGAGGTACCAGCTTTGGGTATCCCTTTTGGTTCTTCTTCCTGCACAGCTTTAGAAGCGCTTGTTGTGTGGCAGTGCCCTGGGAGTGCTGAGCTAGATTCTATCCCTGGCTTTATCCCTTTTTCAAAATCTATATTTAACCAGTTTGGCCCTCAAGGGAATTAGCCAAGCCAGGGCTCCAATGAGTGCCAAAAGCTTGCTTGGGATTGCACTAGGGTCCTGAACCTGGAGTCCAAGAATGGACTTCAGGGAGTCTGTGAGCCTCCCAAACCACCTTCAGTGTGGGGATTTATGTGTGCTTTCTTTCTGAGGAGAGTCCATAGTTTTCAACTGGGTCTCAGAGCAGGTGTGTGAGCACCCTCATCCCCCAAGAAAAGTATAAGAGTCACTGCCACAGGGCAGAGTAAGTAGCTATTATAGAAGCGGGCAGAATAAAAGAATGACCTTGAATCTAGGGAGGGGTTCTTAACATGAAGGGATGGGGAACTGTACGCAATACTTTATGTGCATATACTTCTGAGACTAGATGCAGAAATGCCATTATATCCCGCAAAGAGTTCATAACTTCCAAATTTAAGAATCACTGATACAGAGGCTTAATGATGTTAAAGTATTAATGTCATCTGAGAGGAATGAGATTTCTAATAGTAATTTTTTTTTTTTTTCAAAATGTAAATGCATTTAGTTCATTGTAAAAAGTCTGAAAAAAATCTTCTGGAAAATTTCTAAAAATTATGTATAACCCAACATTCAAAGAATAACTGTTTTGTTTTTGTTTTAAGATTCTTTTAGAGCATCTGGTATCTGTTTGCCTCTCTCTTTCTCTCTTTGTATACGTGTGTGTGTGTGTGTGTGTGTGTGCAAACCTAGACTTATACTGATTTTTAACATGATTTTTTTCTACTTTCATTTTTACTCTTGTTGTTAAATCATTTTCTAAAACAGAATTTTCCCTGTTTTAAGTGATTTCAACAAAACCTTAAGTAGAAGTCTAAAGTACAAACCTTATAAAAAACGAGAAGTTCTAGCTAAAGCACAGGGAGAGAAGAAACAGTTTGAAAGCCACTGTTCTAAAAACATGAGTATTCTATTATATGGAGATGTCGGGTGGCCAGCTTTAGCAAATAAAAATACAAGATTCCAGGTAAATTAGAATTTCAGATAAATAATGAATAATCTTTTTTTTTTTTTTACTATATCTATGTTCCAGTTTGAATTTCAGATAAGCAATGAACAGTTTTGTAGAATAAGTATGTCCCATGCAGTATTGGGGACATATTTATCCTAAAAAATATTCATTGTTTATCTGAACTTTTAATTTAACTGGGCATCCTCTATTTTAAGTGGCAACCGTATACTGTGCCATAGTTTACCTAACCATGCCCCCATTGTTAAGCATTTAGATTATTTCCAATGCTTTACTAAAAATATGGACGATATATTTTGCACCCACATCTTCATATATTTATTGTTTTATAACACCTTAGATCATAGTTGCTAGACCAAAAGTTGTAAACATTTTAAAGGCTTTTCATTTATTTGCTAAGTTATTTTCCACAAAGGAATGTACTCTCAAGGGCTGTGTATTCAAGCGCCTGTTTCTGCAGGGGTTAAATATGTGTCAATCCAGTATTAGTGGTTTATGGTGGCTTGTCATTCTGCCCTGGAGAGACCCTGAGACATTAAGCTTCAAGGCTGATAAGCTTGATTCTGAGGTTCAGGATAGCGAAAAGGGGCTGGTGAGCCCAGCTGCATCTCGATGTTTGGGGTCAGGGGTCAGGGCTGATAAGACATAGGGTAAAAATGTGTGGGACTGTCAAAGGATTAGGGGCATGGGCACAGACTTCACCCAAGAGAAGTGAAAGTAAGCTGCAAAGAGTCAGCCCTGTTGTACGGCATTCTTTTTAGTAAGCAGCTTGTGTTCCATCAAGGCAGCCGTTCCAAGGAGGGGAGAGGCTGCAGAGCAAAAGTCTCCGAGGGCTTTTTCTGTCACTTAAAAAAATAAAAATTACGTAGTAATAACCAAGGATGGAAAATTACCCATAATCTCCCCTATCCTAACAAATCACTTTTAATTCTTCAGTATGCCTTTCTTGTCACAGTCCATAATTTTTACATATCTGCAGTCACAGAGTATATACAACTTTTGTCTTGCCCTTTCCTTGTATTATTGAGCAAGCATTTTTCTACACTGCTGCAGAGCTTTCATAGCGAACACTGTTAATGTTATTTTTTTCTTAATTTCACAGGTAATAATTATTTATTAAGATAAATTAGAACATCCAGATAAACAAAAGTGGAGTCACGGTGCACATAATGATTTGTAGCCTGCTTTTTTTCACTGAAATATGTATGATGAACAACTTTCTATGTTTAACAGAATACATTTCCATATCTTTTAAAATAATTGAAATGTATTTTATTAAAGAGTGTACCATAATTCATTGAACCAATTCCCTGTTACTGGAAATTTAGGGGTTTTTGGTTTTTTTTTCTTCTCCACAATCTGTTATTATTATAAATAGAACCCATTTTTAATCATTTCCTTAGGATAGATTTCTAAGATTGAATCATATGTACACATCTTTTTCAGACTCTTGATGAAAACTGGTAAATTTACCTCTAGAAGATTTATACCAAATCAGACTCCCTCTAATAACACACGAGTATACTTATGTCCCCACAGCCTGTATCAATTATTGTTAATGGTTGTCAAATATTCTTTTCACTTGATGGAATATAACTTACTTATTTTTCCCCTGCTGTTGACATTTGGATTGTTTTCAAATTTCCATTCTTATAAATAAGACTGTTGTGAACATCTTTGTGCCTAATACTTGTCTATAATTATTTATGATTAAAATAGGAATCCTAAGTGAGAAGGCATATTTATACATATCCTTCCTTCCGAAGGTTACTAAATGTAAATCTTCTGGGTATATGGGAGATTTGGGGCCCAATTGGCACCCTACCATGGCTAGGGGAAGGTAATGGACAGAATAAAACAGAAATGGTCATGTGCCAAAGGATATAGCACTTGAAATGTACTGCCAGACTATTTTCCAAAGGATACTAATTTAATAACCATCCTGATGGCTTAAAAACAATTTAATGTAATATTCAAAGCTATTAGTGAAGGAAGAAAGGTACTATCCTCCATTAACCCACAATAATGTCATTCCCCACAAAGGACTCCTTAGTCACCCATTTCTGTCCCTCCTGGACCCAAAGCTAGCATCGCTCCTGTCTACCTCATGCACTTGGCAGGAACCACCAGTGCAGCTCTCAGGTTACCCCATTTCCTGCAGCTCCAGAGATCCTTTGTACTCTTGCCTTCTGTCCAAAGCTCAAGACCGCAGTGGGAGGAAGTACCATTTTGGTGACAATCAGAATGGCTGACCATTCCATCAGCTCTCATAGAACTGGGGTCTCTGGGGCACAATACACACATCTTCCTGATGTGGCCAACAGCCCCTGAGCACCTACTGTGTGTCAAGTACAGCAGTAGGTCACACATGAAGAAGCTTTCAGAGGTACTCCACAATCTGCACTAAATACATACTGAAGATGAACTGAGTGGGTGTAGTTCAAGGTGGGGGAGGCCTCAGAGATCATGCTCAGCCTCCTTTCATACAGAATTTAGTGAGGGCTCCCATGGGCTGAATACGATGATTTCATTTAATGCACCCAACACCCCTGGGCCCAGGTATTATACCATTGCCTCCTTTCTGCAGCTGTGGATAGGGCTTCTCTGTCAGAGGTTCACTTGGGTCTGCAGACTGGCTTGTGGGCTCACCTGACAAGCCTTTTCAGCATTCCTTGGCCTGACTCTGGTAATGAGTATCAAAGTTGCTAAGCACTCAGTACCAGCACTGTAGAAAAGGTTAAAATAAACACAAAACCTTAAAATGGACAGAATGGAAAAGAAAATGGCACCAAAAGGAAATCACCTGTGTGCCTAAGTACCAAACTTCAGAGTGTTTTTCTGTGGTTGGGGCCTGCAGCACAGGTAAAACTAATGGCGGTTGGTGGGGCTTGGCTTCTAAGCACCACCTGCTTTGGGGAGAAATCAAGTCAGGTGTCCAAGCATCACCTGAACGGTGAATTCACTGTGCCTGTGACAGCACCCCGCCCCCAACTTCCACACTAGGGCACAGCCCCATATACTGCTCCCCGCCCTCCTTTACATTGAAAGGGAGCTGAACATGCCACCTCCAAATATGCTACTTTGGTATATTTCTTATTTTGAGCTGTAGGCAGTTGAAAAACAGCAAGTGCAAGGAGAGGCCTTTCCAAGCCCTTGTCTGCCTAAAGACCGATCCTCCAAAAGGCACTCGAGTGCCACAAATCCCCAGGAGTTTTCGTCAACAAGGGAATATTGGTTCTTACCACACGAGAGAAAACTAGAAGTCGGCACCACACCCGGCACACTTTGTCGCAAACTATCATACCTTCCAGCTATTGTTCTAAGGGCCATTCATCTTTCATAAAAATCATTTACTTTTCCCTAAGAGGCCTATATCCCCCTTCCTTTTCCCTATTAAGATGGTATTTTTTTTTAAGATTTATTTTTATTGTTTTTGACAGAAAGAGAGAGAGAGAGAGACAGACAGACAGACAGAGAGACAGAGACAGAGAGAAGGGGGAGGGCCCAGAACAGTCTCCATAGTTGCACATCATTGGTTTTTCCACATAGTTTCATTCCACAGGTGGGTGCCGCACAGGGCAGGAACTGGGCTGAGGTCTTCACCCTGGTGAGAATTGAACAGAGGCACTCCCTAGTTCAGCATATGGATGCACAGGGGCTGGGGCTGGGATTCGATCCTCGGCCCCTGGGGCTGCAAAGTGAGTGCTTAACCCACTGAGTTATCCCGGCTTCCCCTAAGATGGTATTTAATACTGAATTCCAGGCCACCTCAGGGAGTTACTCAGTTTTTCTGGGTATCTCCCATGTATATATACAAGGTATACATGGTAAGAAACTTACGTTTTTCTCTCATTAATCTGTCTTTTTGTATAGAGGTCTCAGCTAAGAACTCAGAAGGGTAGAGGGGAAATTATTTTTCTCCCATACAACTTCTCTTTCCTTCTTCTCCACCAAAACAATCTATTCCTGGCTTCTGCCCCCAAATGTTACGGCTGAGGAATGGCTTACTTTTCATCCATTTATTTACCCCTGAGATTCACTCTGAAGATGATGACATTGATAATGACAATAATTAGCTCAACTCTTTTACCTTAGGTAGAGAAGAATAAGGTTCATCTGTTCTTTTTTAAAAATGATTTTATTATAAGAAATCATTTTATTGAATGATTAGTCATTTTCTTATTGATTTTAACAGTTCTTTGGTTATTAAAAAGATTAGTCCATTGTTGGCATATCTTTAGCTAATATTTTTTTTCCGATGTGATGTTTTCATTTTGACTTTTGAGTGCTTTTAGCCTTAAAAAAATTTTAAGTCATTGTGTAGATTTTTAAGTGGCACTTGGATTTTATATCCAAAATTGCAAAAAACAAAAACAACTAAAAGTAATCAGTTTTTTTTTCTTTATACTTCTTAGTTTCTTCTTTAAATTAAAAATGCTGAGCCACTGAAATTTTATTTTTGTTTGAGAAATGAATTCAGCTTTATTTGTCTCACATCATGTAGTCACTTTTCTTAACATCATTTACTGAATAGCATGTCTCTCCCTTCCTTCTGTCATTTGAAGTACAACTATATCTTATGCAAACCCTCCATTTGAACTTGGGTCAATTTCTGACCTTTTACTGATCTATTTGGTCTTATACCAGTAATATTGCTATATCAAGTCTGCAGTCTTTAATATGTCTTAATATCTGGTAGGTCTATTTCCCTATCTTTAATTTTTCCCAGATTTTCCCTGATTGTTTGCTCATGTTTAAACTCTTCCAAAAGAATTCTCCCCCACCCTCAACACAGTTGTTATTGAATCAGGATTGCATTGAGTTTGTAGATTAAGTCAGAGAGGACATATATCTTTCTATCACTAAGATTTTTTAAGATTTACTTTTTTTAAAATTTATTTTTGACAGAGAGAGAGAGAGAGAGGAGGGCCGACAGCAGTCTCTATAGTTGCACATCATTAGTTTTGATATAGTTTCACTCCACACAGGTGGGCTCAGGGCTGCACAGAGCAGAAACCAGGCCAGGGGCCTCCCACATGGAAAGCTTGTCCAGGCAAGAACCGAACTGGGAACACACCCCAGTTCAGCACATGGGTCCACACGGGTTGGGGCCAGAACTTGATCCTCAGACTCCAGGGCTGCAAGACAAATGCTCAACCTGCTGAGCCATCCCAGTTTTCCCATATTTTACTAAGAATTTTTTAAAGAATAAGCTATGTCTTCCTTTTAAGGCTTTGTTTAACTATAGGGCGGCCATTAATGAAAGCATGGAAGAACATATATAGTCTGTGGTATATTTAGATTATGTTACAGTGCATGACATAGTCATTGTGTTGTGACTCATAAGTGCACTGTGCAAAACTGCAGTGAGTGTGGTACACAATGCTGCATTTCCACTGATCCCAGCACATGCATCTGTGCCACAGGGAAAACAGATGATTAGTGTCTCTGATTTCTCATTGAATAAATTGCACGTTTAGCAGATCCCAGAGATAATCAAAAGAGCTCCATCCTTTTACAAATATTAGGGGAAGCTGGGATGGCTCAGCGGGTTAAGCTCTCGCTTTGAAGCCCTGGGGACTGAGGATCGAATCCTGGCCCCGGCCCATGCGGACCCATATGCTGAACTGGGGTGTGCCCCCAGTTCAGTTCTTGCCGGGACCTATATGGGAGGCTCCCGGCCCAGTTCCTGCCCTGCGCAGCCCCGTGCACACCTGTGGAGTGAAACTATATGGAAAACTAATGTCAACTATGGAGACTGCTCTGGGCCCTCCCCTTTCTCTCTGTCTCTCTCTGTCTCTGTTTCTCTCTGTCAAAAATCAATAAAATCTTAAAACAACAACAACAACAAAAAACCCCAAATATTAGTATTATCCCTGTTTCCAGATTTTATGACCACTTTCTATATTGTACCTGGGTAAACTTCTGGGTTGCAGGGGGAGGTGCCATTCCAAAGGCATGGTTCTCCTGAAGGAACAAGTTGACCTGCACCCAAAGGTGGCCCTCAAAGAAAGTGACACATAAGGCAGACTGCTTTATCCCAATTCCCCTGCCTCTCCTCCTTTCTTCTTACTTTAATCCAATTATAAAAGTATTCTGTTCTACTCTCTCGTATTGGTGGGTAGAACCTGTTTAATTATTAGTTGTGAACCATAGGTAATGTAAATACTTCTAAACTTGACCTACAATGCCAGTAATGCACAGCATCAGCTACTATTCTAATTTGGCTCTTTGTTCTGGAAACTATTATAAACTGAGGTGCAGAGCCCATGATTGGGGTCTTGCTGAGTTCTAATGGGTTGAATTTGATCCTGGCCCAGCTGGTCCGGACCTCAGTGATGAGGCAGGAGCCTGTCACCACCCAAGTTCACATCACATCGCCCATGCATCGCATTATGTGCCCACCTCCCAGAATCAGGTCCCCCTCCACCATCATATATCCGGTGCCCACTCCCACCTCCCCCCACAACTCTTCCTCCCCCATTCTCCCCCCTCTCCAGGTAACCACCAAACTATTGAGTGTGTCCATAATGCTGGTGGTCACCCTATTCTATATGTAACTTAGCCCATTATTCTTTTTTTATTTTTCCAGTTAATATCTGACAGTATCAAGTTCAATAGATTCTAAAATGAAACACCTGAAGTGCAACGCGGACTTAGAAACATTGACATATTACAGTTGCCTGACTAGAGCAGAGCAGCCGGTGGCCTGTTCCATATGTTGGCAGAAAGAGTGTCTCTGGAGCCTGGGGTTGCCCTGCCTCAGTACTTTCTGCTGGCTTCCTTTCTCACAGCCACAGAGCATGGCCATGTTGTTTGAGGTATTGGAACCATGAAGCAGATAAGAACCTGAACAGGAATTGGCTTTGTCCCCACTTCGCTCTGACTGTAGCAAAAGGTCATCAGGACCCTGAGAGTGTCCCTGGCTGGGAAGACCAAGGAGGACTTGGACTGACCCAAGGAAATTTGGTTGTGTGCTGCTTTGGTCTGAGTAATACAAGCTCTTGTACTTTTCATTTTTTCCATAGTATTTTTGGCCATAAGTACAGAAATGTATCCATGTACACATCAGGCCAAAAAATGACAACACGGATGGGGCAAGTTCCCATCTGAGCCATGAACTGATGATGCTCTGAACCCTGAGCCCAGGAGAAAGGCAGCCACCAGGTTATACTTGTCAGGACCTGGTTGTGTCCCACGTGTCAGAGTCCAGCTTGCTTTGGAGCCAAGGGACTCAGAACTAGAAAGGGGGTGTCAAGCACAGTTGGGCCTAGGAGTCGTCTGAAGGCACACAGAGAAAACTTCGTGCTTAGGCTCTGCAGCCAGACAGACTCAACTCTGATCCCAGCCCAGCCACTCAGCAGCTGTGTAACCTTAGGCATGTTGTTTCACCTCGCTGGGCCTCATTTTTGCCCCTATAAAGTGAGAATAAGAAGAGCACCTATTTGGCAGGAATGCTGGACAACACTCAGCTCATAACAGACCCTCAATGAGCAGTCAGCATCAGTTCATTACAGTAGAAGAGGCCTAATCTTTCCTCATGCTCTGCAGAGGTGTTGTGGGGAGGGTAAGGCAAGGGTAAGGCACTTCATAGACTGAGGAATGCTCTACTCCAGCTTTATAAACTGATAAACTGAGCTGTCACACCGCGTATCCCTAACATGGACCACCCTTAGAGTACCTTTACCACTAGATGGCCTCTAAGCCTGGCAGAACATAGGAAATGAGACCTGGGGAATGTGATTTGACCTTAAATCCCCCTGGATCTGAGCAGAGACCATCTTGAATGGTGGGCCTGATGCCTTGTCCTAGCCTTGAATGGGGTGGCCTTATTTGGCTCAGATCCCTAAGGGAATGGGCAGTGCACCCCCTTTTTTCTGGGGAGATCACATATCATAAATCTGCAGTCATCAGTACACCTGGAAAAGTCAGATTGTTTTGGGAAATCTAACTGGAAGCCCCGGGTGGGCTTCCCAGGCAGCCCCAACCCTGTGCTCCTGAGAATGTAACTGAAGCAGAGCTTCCTGGGCCTGTGGGCATAGGTGGTAGGGGTGGTGGTTTCCATAACAGCCATGGACGTTCCAGCTGAGTTACAGTTGGCTCTGCTAATGACAATGCTCAGGGTCAGTACAAACAGAGGCCAAAAAATCAGACTCGTGGTGGGTCCTTGGGAAAGGGGTCAAAGGAGATGGCTTCTAAGGCCCTCCTAGTTCTTGGTCCTTTGATTTCACCAGCCCGTGA
>PVKE010041004.1:0-14358 GCA_004027555.1 Craseonycteris thonglongyai | reverse complement strand
AGAGAGAGAGAGATACAGAGACAGAGACAGAGAGAGAACTGAACTGGGGGAGCTCCCAGTCCAGCACATGGCTCCGCACGGTCCAGGGCCGGGACTCGATCCCCGTCCCCGGCACTGCAAAGTGAGCGTTCAACCCACCGAGCCATCCCGGCTTCCCCTGGATGCTGTTTTAGAATTGTGGAGACTAAAGTTCAGGAAATGGGAGAACTTGCCTAAAGTCACATAGTTAGTGGTAAAATGTGGTGTTTAGGAAGCAAGAAAACTTCAATTATAAATTTGAAAGAAAACCTACCACTTACCAAGCGATTTTGAAGTTCCAGGCACTGGTAAACTCAGCTCAGATGCTCCATTTCAGGCTTGTATAAACTCATTGGGTAGGTATCATTATTGCATTTTAGGCTAGAAATTTAAAGCTCACAAAGGTTGAGTCAACCAGCTTTAAATCGCAGAACCAACGTTTAAAACTAGGTCTGACTTTTAAGCCCTCACCATGAAGTGACAGCTTTTCCCCCTCAGCTATTAATATATCTCCAACCCCAATCACATCTGAACTTCACTCAGACACCAAATAATTTCCATCAGAACCTCACTTCCCTGGAAATAAATATTTCAAAATAAACATATAAAAATAAAAATGTTTCTTCAGGCCCTCACCTCCCCGGTCCTGCCCTCACTAAGCTCCTTTCTCCCTCCAGCTCCCAGGGGAAACAAAGGCCCTGTCACTATCTCTGTCTGAGTGTGCAGGCTTCTTCTCTGCCCAAAGCCGCAGAGGATAATGGGATTTGGAGTGAGGGACCTTGATTCCTATCCTGGTTCTAAATGCTGCTCCGTGTGGTCTCAGCTTCCATGTCTGTGACATCGGCCAGTTGTACCTCCCGGGGCTGTTGTGACAGTGAGCAGTGAGATGACAAGGTCCTCTCACACTGAGCAGGTATGCTGCCGGTGCAGGCCACATAAGGTGCGGTCTGGGAAACTTCTGGAGTCCTTGAGACGCTTTTATGGGGACTGTGACCTCAAACCAATTTTCACAGCACTTGCACTATTCAGAGCTGGTTTACCCCTTTCCATGGTTTACAGTGGCACGCTCCACAGGATGCAGGACAAGAGCTCATGGAAAACCAAACGCAAAAGCAGCTACGAGGACCGGTTGTCTTCCGCTCAGCTGGAAGGAAGTGTGGCTCCTAGACTTTGCCCTGCTGCGAGTCACCTAGAGATCTCTAAGAAATACCGCTGCCCGGCTCTCAGCACCTGCTGGTTTAATTGGTATGGGGTGCCTGGAGGTTTATAAAAGTCCCTCAGATGATATGAACAGGCAGTAAAGTTAAATGGGGATTTGCTATTCAAAGGATATAAAGTTTTTGTTAAGCAGGATGGGTAAATGTTAGAGATCTGCTGTATAACAGAGCATTTATAGTTAACAATATGGTATGGCACACTGTAAATAAAATGTGTTAAGTAGATCTCATATTAAGTGTTCTTACAAAAAAAAAATTCAAGGACATTTTTGGTGGCAACGGATACGCTTAGTACCTTGGTTATAGGAATGGTATCAGGAGTATGCATGCATTAAATGTGTGCAAGTTATTGTATATCCACTGTAACGCAATAAAGCTAAAAAAAAATAAATAAAAGAATGCCAAGTAACTTTTAAAAAGAGATTTGCAAAACTGTCTATCAGTGCTACTCTCTACACTAAATTTTCCTATTTTAGAAAATATAAGTATTTCAATAAAAGTGTTATTTGTGGTAATGTGTAAAGAGTCTTCAATACTTTTGAAGACTGTAAAGGGTCAGAAGTTTAAGAGCCGTTGTATGCTGGTGTGGGAGTAAGACGTGGGTTCTGGAACCAGACTGCCTGTTGAGATCAGGCCTCTGCCATCGCTAACTTTGTGACCTTGGGTACATTCCTTCCCCTCTCTGTGCTTCAGCTTCCTTGCCTGTAAAATGAATATTATAATAAAATTCGCCTCTTGGAATTTTTGTGAGATTAAATGAGCCATGCACTTGAAACATTTCCCACGGTGCCTGGAACGTTGGAGTGGCTTTCACTAGTATTTCCCCCATGGTTGTTACTAGTGTAGTCATTATAAGTGGATAACATTCGTGCTAGTGCATGACCTATGTAAAATGTGTGGGCCAAACCATTCTTCCAACCAGCTCATCTTTCCACACACCAGTGGATCATGAGCCACTGAGTAGAATCTCGTGGAGGCTTCAGCAGGTGGTGTCATGGATCTGGTCACTCCCCCCGCCCCCCAGGCTTTGGTTCATTCTTTGTTTGCACAGTAGCCGTACTACAGTGCTATTCTCTTGTTCAGTGAATGCATGGTTGACAGAGGAAGGGACACTAATGGCGACCATGTGACTTGGGGAGAGGAGAAGATGGCATGCAAAGAAGCAGGATGTGTTTTATCAGCCAAGTGTCCCCCAACCCTGCTGCCTTGAGCCAGTCCCCTTTGCTTCAAAGAGTTGCCCACCTAAAGATTCTTTGCTCCTTTTGGCTCTTCCCCACAAGCATAATTCCTCTCTCTGGTGTGTTAGAACATGTCTTTATTCCCAGTGCTGTTCAACACCATTCCTCGCAATCACAGCAGTCAAAGGGTCTAGTAAGAACTGCGAGAGACATGGCAACGAGTAATTCAATAATGCTGACGACCATCAGCAGAATCAGAATTCCCTGTAACAGAAGAAGAAAAAGAAGTGTTATGGTCTCAGCACAGTCATGATTCTTCTAACGACAACAAGGTAGCAATGCCTCAGTAAGAAAGCCCTTCCATGTGTCTCCATGTAGCTGATGCTTAAGAAGCAAATCAGTGGAGGCTCATAACAGCATGCAGCTTTCAGTATAGCACAACTCAACTCAACCCAGCACAACACAACACAACGCATCACAACACAACACAACACAACACAACACAATGCAGCTCAACACAGCACAGCACAGCACAGCACAGCACAGCACAACACAGCACAACACAACACAATGCAGCACAACACAACACAGCACAGCACAGCACAACACAACGCTGCATAGCATATTATTTTCTTAAAGTTATCTAAAATAATCCACTTTCTAAATTATATTCAGGGAGTACTCCATTTCATAAATAAAACACAAGGAAATAATATCCAAAAATGAGCTGTTGAAGGAGAAATGAAAGTTATGAAACAGGAAAATGATAGAAACAAAAACAGAAAAGAAAAAGAGGGAAAAGAGAAATCTACATGCCCAGAAAAAGAGGAACATACAGAAAAAGACATAAAAGGAAGCAAAGTCTAAGTATCACTCTGTGTCCTTGTTATCACAGCTCAAGGCCTTTCAAATGTTTGTATCCTGACCACTGAGAACACAGACAAGGGGTGTGCACCTTGTGAGGAGCCTAGAGGCTGGACAACCAGTTTCTCACCAGGGACGGTTTGTAAGGATTAATATGGTGAACGTTCTGTTTTGCAACCATATTCATCGAATGTTATGACTGTGGGTTGAAAAACTTTAGAGTCACATGGTTTCGAGTGGCTACATACTTTCTTATGAAGTAGTTGTCATAATTCATTTATTCTTTAGTGACAGTAACTAATTCATTTCCTCTTTCCCCTCTTCTGTTTTTGCTTGTTTTTACCACACTGAACAATGCTGCAAAAAGCATTCTTGAACACATACCATCCTATAGAGGTGGTTTAATTGCTGTGGAGATTGCTATCTGGATTAAAAGGTACATGTATCTTTTGTATAAGTAAATGTCACCTTGCTTTCCAAAATGGTGGTGACATCTCATATTTCGACTGATGAGATACAAGAGCATCCTTCTCACCATTTCTCTGCTAGTGATCGTTTTTAAAACACTCTAAGTTTTGCCATTGTAGTGAATGTAAATCTTAGTCCCTTGTTAATTTAATTGGCATTTCTCTGACTACTGGTGATTTTGAACGTCACTGTATGAGTCTGTTTGGCCACTACATTTGCATTTTTGTAAATTCCTTCCTCATGACCTTAGTCTATTTTTATTGTGTTCTTGACTTTTGTCAGTTATATTCACTCTTTGTATATAAAAACATTAAAACTTTGCTGTTAACTGATTTAAAAATATTTTTTCAATGTTTTTTTACCTTACCAGGGTTTATATGTATATATGTGTGTATTTTTATATATATATATATATATATATATACACATATATATATAATATATATATATAATTATATATATATATATACATAGATATAAAATTATATCTATATAATTATTTTTCTTTTCAAGTCAAGATGTATTGTACATTTCCATCACCTCAGTAAGTTAAGTTCTTCTGTGTCCCTTCCCAGATGATGCCCGTACCCCATGCACAGTTAACCACTATTCTGGTTTCTAGCACCATTTATTATTAAATTTTGCTGCCTGTTTTTGTATCTGAATTTGTTTGTTCAATATAATGGATGTGAATTGAAATTCATCTATATTGTTGCATATATCAGTGGGTTGTTCCTTTTATTTGCTAAGTAGTATTCTGTTGTTTAAATAATCACAGTTTAGCCACTCTGCTGTTGACAGACACATGAATTGGTTCTAGTTTTTAACTATTATGAATAGATAGATGTGTTATGAACATTCTTGAATTTACTGCTGAGACTTAAGTAGGTTTATGCTTAATTTTCTTTAAAACTACCAGTTTTCCAAGGTGATTGAACCATTTTGCACCCCCACCAAAAATGTCTAAGAATTCCAGGTGCTTCATATTCCTGCCAAAACTTGGTTTTGCCAATTCTTTTAATTAAAGTCATCCCCACCTCCACCTTGTGCAATTTGTTTTCAACTTTCTTGGCAATTTTTGATGGGCCTTACTGGTTTGTTTGTTGTTTTTTTTTTTGCTTTCCAGGTAGATTCATATATTTCACATTTCTTTCTTTTTTTTTTAACTTATTTATTTTTATTTTTGACACAGAGAGAGAGAGAGATACAGAGACAGAGAGAGAACTGAACTGGGGGAGCTCCCAGTTCAGCATATGGTTCCGCACGGGCCGGAGCCGGGATTCGATCCCTGGTCCCCAGCGCTGCAAAGTGAGCACTTAACCCACTGAGCCATCCCGGCTTCCCCATATTTCACATTTCTTTACACTACTTTTAGTGGGATTTTAGAAAGAGGAGAAATAAATGCCTGTTTTCACTCTATCCTGTTTTTATCAGAAGTCCAGTCTAAATATTAAAACCAGAACCATAAAAATACTCCACTCATGATTCTAATGTACACCCAGGACTGTGAACTACCACTGCACTGCTATACCCATAATTTTCTTGTAGTCTATCACTTTATCTTTTATATTATACTCATTGATGGACATGTTTTATCGCCTCTACTCATCTGTGAATTCCCAATGTTGGAGGTTATAGTAGGTTTATTTTTCTATTCTACAATGTCTGGTGTAATGTCTATCAGATGCTGTGATTTCTGGAAATGTTTATAAATAAAAGGAAATACATGTGTCAGCAGCATTATTGGGTGATGCTGATTGGGTGCCAGTAAGTCTTCATGGTGAAGCCCATTCACTACTCTTCGCCCTGGAAAGGCAGCATACTCACAATGAACAGGGCAGTAACAGCATTACATTCCTTAACTTCTCCAGAGTAGCCGCAAAGATAGTTCTGATCTAGAACGAAACTGAGCGCAAGGAGAATGATTCCAGCTATGGCTGCCAGGGCACTAAAGAAATTCATCGATCGGCTCATCCTCACCTGAAAGAGAGTGACAGACAGCATGACAGTGACTCAGGCCCAGTCTGAGTCTGTAGACAAAACAGTGGGTGGGGAGACAGGAGAGCAGGATTTTAGTCACAGCACTGCCATGCCACAAAGCAGCTGTGCCCTCTAATGGGAGTCACTTCATCTCTTTGGGCTTCAGGCCCTCATCAGCGGAATGGGAGAATCCATAGAACTTCTCCTAATCCTTCCATCCCCCATAATCTGTGCCTAAGGTAAATCCTATTTGACTGGGGGAAAGGGCACACCCTGGATATAAAATCTTTTTGGGGGTAGAATTGCATTGCATTCCGATGGTCTGGTAAAAGTCGTGACCTATTTACATTTTGGTTTTATGACTCTGTTTAATTAAACATTATATTTATGTGCAATTTTTATTTCTTCCTAGAACTGCAAATGTACAGGACGATATCCTTTGCTAAAAATAATTTATTGGGTTATTTATCTTATATCTTTGGTTCTTTGAGAAGAATGAAAATATTGTACTTAACAATTTATCTGTAAGTTAAAATTTTGCATTCGCTAACACTGCATTATTTATTTTCAGATTCTGCTTATAAGGTTTAATTATGCTGTCTACATAGTGTGCCTGCCACATAAGTCGAACTACTGCCTATCAAAGTGTCTGGCATGCAGTAGGCATCAAGAATACTTACAGAATGAATGAGTTACTGAACTAATGAGACCCATTCTGCCATTTGGCTGAGGAACTTGGACAAGTCATTTATTCTTTGCCTCAGTGTCTATATATAAAACCAGACTTAAACTGGTTGACCTAGCAAATTCTTTTGACACTAATGTTTTATCATTCTATAAAAAGAAAGCAGATAACATTGATTGGTGTCAGCAATTGACAGTTGGTGGAATTACAGTGGCTTCACGATTTTCCAAATTCATTTCCAAGTCTAGAATGACTTGTTTATTTCAAAGTTATAAATTTTTAATAAAGGGGAATGATAACTCACCAGAGTTTCTGTGGTTTTTCTTTCCAGTGCAACTAGTAAGGCTCCGGAAGTAATGAACTGTTGAAGAGAATAGGTATCTTAGTGATGGACGTGTTTAGCTGATATTGAAGAGTTCTCACAGAATAGATTTCTACATGTTTCTTTTACAGACCCTCCTTCATACTTCACACAATCCTCAGGGGTGTGAGAAGGGTGAGATGCCCTGTATCATTGTCCGTAAGTGAACAGTAGACAAAAGTACTGGACTAAAAAATTGGCTTAGCTGTAACTATTTATTTGAATATGAGAAATTTTTTTAACCTCACCACCCTTTAGTTTTCTCACCCATCTTCCTTCTACAGTTATAGCTACTGGAGACTAAGCTCTGATCTCCTGACACACTGGTGTCAAATCAGTTTACAACCCATAGGATTGGACTCCATTATTCTTATAAGAAACACCCTTCACACCCATTTGCAGTCCAATGTGTTCTCTTGGAGGGGAACATAGGTGGAGTTGGAGCTCACGTTCTGGGAATTCTGAAAACACCCCAAGAATTCTCATGGAGGTGAGTGGCTTGTGGGAGCACATTTGCCCCGCAGAAACTTCAAATCTGATGAGAGCACATCCATTTTTAAATTTCTAGTCACATTGCCTGGTGTTTCTCCAGCCTCATCCCTCCACGTTTACTCTCTGCACTGAACTCTAGAGTTCTCAGAGTAGAAATGCTCTCCTCTGCCGTAGCTTTTTCCTCCTGTTTCTTGGTGAACAGCAAGATGTCCTTAACCACTTTATACCCAGTCACCCCCGCTTCCTTCCTCTGTATTTGTCTTCATCTGACTAACGTCTTTTACAACTCGGTCAAGCTGGAAATGTCTCTGGGCCACGTGGCCTCTGTTTGGTGGGTGCCTTTCTAGAGAGGCTGTTTGGGTCCTCCATCACTCGTCACACCACGAGACAATCATGTGACTCCACTCAGCTGAAACCTTGAGACCTGGGCTGCCTTTTCTCTGCATGTCTAGACCCTGCCCTTGCCTGGCTCTAAATTGGGTGCTAAAATAATCTTTACTGAATATGATTAAATGTGATCCAATGAATGCATCTGTGCAGCTCAAAGGTAAGTCTGAGAAGCCTTCCCCAGTTCTCTGAGGAGTAAATTGATCCTTCATCCGGGCTTCTGTAAGCACTTTCTACACCTCTGTGACATCATTCATCACACTGCCTCAAAATGACCTGTTGACAGGTTTTCTTCCTTGCTAGACCGAAAGGCATTTGAAGGAAGGGCCCATGTATTCTTATTTTTGTTTGTTTGGTTTTTGTTCTTATGTCCAGTTTTAGTGAGATATAATTCACAGACAGCACTTTCTAAATTTAGGGTGTACAGCACAGTTTGACTTACATATATCATGAACTGATTACCACAATTAGTTAACACCCATAATCTCATATAGGTACAAAATAAAAAGGAACAACAAAGCAAAAAATATTTTTTCCTTGTGATGAGAACTCTTTGGATCTACTCTCTATATAGCAGTGTCAACTATAGTCATCATGTATAGGGCTGCACGTTGCATCCCTAGTGCTTTTTTCTCTTATAGCTGGACGTTTATGTCTTCTGACCACCTTCACCCATTTGCCCTCTCCTCACTCCCCACAACTAGTAGCCATAAATCTGATCTCTTTTTCTTTTTTTCTTTCTTTGTTTTAAATTTCACATATCAGTAAGAACATACAGTATTTGTCTTCATCTGATTCATTTTACTTAGCACGATGGTCTCAGGTTTCATCCAGGTTGTCGTAAGTGGTAGTATATTCTTATTTATGGCTGAATAATATTTCACTATGTACCTATACCTCTATCTATCTATCTATCTCACAACTTCTTTAGTCATTTGTCCATAGATTTTTCATGTCTTGGCTATTGTAAATAATGCTGCTATGGGGATATAGATATCTCTTTGACATAGTGTTTTTACTTCCTTTAGATACATTCCCAAGAGTGAAATTGCTGGATCATATGGTAGTTCCAGTTTTAATTTTTTGAGGAGCCTCCATACTGTGAGGGCCCATGTATTACTAATCTTTGGATCTTCATTGCCTTTCTTTATGTATCTGGCTTATTAAAGATAGTAACACATTTTGAATGAATGAATGGATAAATAACCTCAAGAGCCAAGGAAATATTCTCAGAGGGATTTCAAGACCCAATGATGGGATATCAGTAACTCTGATAAATTATGGGCAAATAATTTCAACCAGCTTGATTTTTATTTTAACTTTTTAAGCTTATCATGCAACTGAATGTAACTCATTTTATAACTAAGACTTCTCTAATATCCCTGTTGGCATGGCTTCCAATTGAGCTTGATTGACCATACTCACCAAAATGGAGCTCCAGAACGGATACCCTGTAACAAATATAAAGGGGAACCTTGGGTACGGTTTTTCAAAGGTGAAAAGAAAAATAACTCCAAAAGAGAAGTCCATCAGTCCAAACAGGATCTGGATAGTCTGTAAATAGAGGAAAACAGACATAGTGCGGGGAGAGCAGAACGATGGGTTCTTTGGAAAATTTAGAAGATCTCCTTTTAATAAAAAGATTTGGCAATTAGCATCTATTATAAATAAGGAAGAGATGGTAGAAGCCCTTTTATGATGCACCCAGGTATGTTCTCGATCCCTCTATCTGGTGTTTGGTAGTAGGTAAAATGACCTAAATCAGTGCTCCTAAAAATATAGTCCATAGATCAGCAGCCTTAAGAATTAGAAATGCAAACTATCAGGCCTAATCCTATACTAACCAAAAAACCCCCCAGTTGAAAATAAAAAATAGAACTACCAGTGATCCAGCTGTGTCACTGGTGTCTATATATCCAAAAGAAGTGCAATCAGTACCTTGAAGAGATATCTCTGCTCTTGTGTTCATTGCAGTATGATTCACAATAGCTAAGATATGAGAACAACCTAAGTTTCCATTGATGGATGAAAGAATAAAGAAAGTGATTATAAATATACACTGTTTAGCATAAAAAGAGAAGAAAACCCTGTTGTTTGCAACAACATAGATTGTCTCCATATTTTGTCTTTTCCAGAATGTCATGGAGCTGAAATCATATGTAGTTTGTTGCCTTTATAGGCTGACTTTTTCACTTAGCAATGTGCATTTTAGGTTTCGCCATGCCTCTTCTTGGCTTGATGACTCATTTACTTTGAGCACTGAATATTATTCCTTGGTATAGATGTATCATAGTTTATGTATCCATTATGATTTTTCTTATTTCTTAATTTTGTATTTTTAAATCCTCTCATATCTCTTTAATCTAGTTCATTCTTTTCTAGCTTTCCTTTGCCATTCCTAAACTATGTTTTTATGTTTATATGTGTTTTTGCTCATATGTTCTCTCCTTCTAGAATGTTCTGTCTCTCTCTCTCTCCTCTCCCTTTATGTCCACTTAATAAAATTCCATCATTTTTCAGAGTTCAGATTAGATATAAATTTGCCATGTCGTCATTGCCTCTTTTCTTTTAGAAGGAAATAACTGTTCTTTCTCGGGGTTACTCCATCCTACTGCCAACACCATTTATGGCTCTCATGAGATGCTACATTGAATTGTAGTTCTTAATATTTTTACTTTACTGCTTCTAAATTACATATTTATTCTCCTCAATGAGGAA
The DNA here is from genome assembly GCA_004027555.1 of Craseonycteris thonglongyai. Classification (NCBI taxonomy): domain Eukaryota; kingdom Metazoa; phylum Chordata; class Mammalia; order Chiroptera; family Craseonycteridae; genus Craseonycteris; species Craseonycteris thonglongyai. Next base: position 3,990 of record PVKE010041004.1, on the reverse strand, counting down.
TACTAAGTTGTGTTTATTTCTGTAATCCCCGTAGGGTCTGACATAGTCTCTTGCACATAATTCATAATTCCACATATTGTTAAAATAATTTGAACTTTGTAGCAGAAGTTTGTATGCCACTATGTTCGAAAGACATTATAGTGGTTCAGACCATTTCCAGTTGCAGACTAAACTTCTCTGATTTCATCTCACATGGTAGAAAGAGAGCCAGCTAGCTCTGCGGCTTCTTCTTATAAGAACGCTAATCCCATTCCTGAGAACTCTACCCTCTTGGCTCAATTACTTTCCAAAGGACCACCTCCAAATACTATCATATTGGGGTTAGGGTTTCAACATAAGATTTGTGTGGACCACAAACATTCAATTCATAACATTCGGCTCCTGGTTCTCCCAAAATCATGTCTTTCTCACAGAGAAAATATATCCATTCTATCATAACAGCCCCAAAGTTGTTTCAGCATCAACTTTAAAGTCTAAGTCCAAAGTCTTATCTAGACATCATCTAAGTCAGATATCCCTGAGTGCATCATCAAGAGGCTTCTGCCCCCTTTTTATATCCACCATCATAAACTAATTACTCCCCAAACAACCCACCTTCACATACTACCATTTTGGGATTATGATTTCAAATACAAATTTTGGTATACACAAATATTAAGTCCATAACGCATCCTCAGTAAGGTTTACACTGGGACAAATTTTACTTACCCCAAAGATTTTCAGTTTTGTAGCAAGCAATTTTGGAAAGGGAATGTTGGACTCATAGGTTGAGGCTGTATGGTCCGTTGACTGAAATTCAGGAACAGTGACCTCTGGAGGAAATACCAGAAACACAGGATTGTGTGTAGTGTTTGATACCATGGTGGTGTAGTTGATATTTTGAAGTAAAAAGTTGATTTAGTTGGTACTTCAGTCTATTCTAGACCATTCTCTTCTGTACCAAGGCTGCTTAGGGCACTGGCTTTGTCTTGGAATTATAGAACCATAGAGTCACAGAGTCATGGAATCTCAGAACTGGTCAAGATCTAGGAAGGCTAGTGAGTAAAAGGCCCAGGTCTAGGGATCAGAGGACCTGAGTAGTAGTCCTGGATCAGTCAGAAACTCACTGTGACCTTGGGAAAGTCATATCCCCCTATCTTGGTTTCAGTTTCCTTACATGTACATCGATCATGTTGGACTAAATGACCTATAATGACATTTCAATTCCCAAATACTTGAGTATTGTGAACATTCTAGTTCTCTGTCTTCATGTAAGTAGAGGCTACAACCCCACAGGCCATAAGATTAATTAGCCACTGCTTGAAGTAGCCATGGTGTCTGTTTAGCCTGTCACTTTTGTGTTTTGCCAGCTGATTTTATTAGCTTTAGCTGTAAACAAACCACCCCACAACTTAGTGGCTTCACAATTCTGTGAGTCATATGGGTGCTTCCATTGTTCTGGTCCAGCTCAGCTCTTCTCTGCCAGGTTTTCTCATGTATCTGTGGTCAACTGGTGAAGTGACCAGAGCTAGATATTTAGTCTGGCCCTAGTCACAGATCTATCTGACACTTGGTGGACAATGGATTTGTCTCTGATTCACAAATGTTTTTCAAAACTGCTGAGTCATGTGTGCTAATGTCTCACTGACCTAAACAAATTGCATAGACAACCCAGATTCAAAAGGGGTAAGGAAATAGACTCTGTATCTTCATGGGAGGCTCTGTAGTCATATTTCAAGAGCATAGATGAAGGGAGGGGAAGAATTGTATCTATTTATATGCTCTACCTTATTTATACCCTCTAGTGTTTCCTCACCAAATTGAAAATTCTGATATGACAACCTCTAGCCAGTTGCCAGTTAGAACATTTTAAAAGACCACCTCCCTTACAATATTTTTTATCTGGTTTTACCTTCTCTCATTCAATTTTCCATGGCCGTAGTACCCTAATGGTGACCATCCTTCATGAAAATCCTATGATATTGGGTTAGTGTTCTCTGAGTTAAGCAAACTCTATTTCAAATGTTTTATAATATGCTATTTCATCCTCATCACTCATGTTTTAGCTTTCTTTTGGACCTTATCCATTCTCTCTCTTTCCTCTAAGCAAGACAAATAGAACAATATTGTAATAGCTATCAGACAAATGGTAAAAATAAAAGATAACTTTTAAGCTTTTATTATGCTTAATTCATGAAAACAGTTCTGGAGATGAATTGGAAGACTCAATCCTTGTAACATAAAAATCTAGAATTAATTTCAAATCCTCCCTTATTAATTATGGGGTTTTTGCTAAGTGATATATTAACTTATATATTTATTAAAATATTGCATGTCTTATCCAAAAATGGAAATAATAATTGTTACCTTGTAAGGTTATTAAGAGTAAATTCTAAAATATTTGGCATGTAGTAGATGCTAAATAAATTGTAATAACAAAAATAATAACACTGAGTTTATTTCTATTATTATTATCATTTTTAGTTATGGTGGCCAGGTGTTTTGTTTAGGTTTATGTCCACATTATTTCCAAAGTTCATTTTGGTTGGTTCTTTTTTTTTTTTTTTTTTAATATTTATTTTATTGTTTTTGACAGGGAGAGAGAGAGACAGAGAGAAGCGGTAGGGCCCAGAGCAGTCTCCATAGCTGCATGTCATTAGTTTTCAACAGTTTCATTGCACACAGGTGGGCAGGTGGGCTGTGCAGGGCGGGAACCTGGCAGGGCCTCCCACATGGGAAGCTCGTCCTGGCAAAAACCAAACTGGGGCCACATCCCAGTTCAGCATTTGGGTTCACACGGGCCAGGACTGGGATTTGATCCTCAGACCCCAGGGCTGCAAGGTGAATGCTTAACCTGCTGACCCATCCCAGCTTCCCCTGGTTGGTTCTTTATCAGCTAAATGTCTTCCATATTTTTGTGATCTTAGCTGTAAGAACATTGGAAATGTCACACTGAGTTTATCCAGAAGTTATTCTACCTCATTTCTCCATTTTAAGGTGGCTGTGGAACATCATAGTTTTCTGTTAATAAATTCACTAGTCCATTGATACATGGATAACATCTATTTGTGCACCATATCTTTAGATTTCTTATTTTCTAATCTGTCCAAACCTACTTTTTTCATAGAAATTATGTCAGCAGTAAGTGGCTTATGGAATAATGTATAATACCCCTGAATTCATCAGTATTCCCCAAATCAAGATTTTTCATTTCAAGCTTCTTGTCACTAGCTACTGCAGGGAAGTTACAATGACCTAAGTGACCAAAGTTCTCTGATCCATAGTCAGTGGGATTAGGCCTTTTCTTCTCACAGCTTCTCATCTGGCTCCCTTGCTCTTAATAGTACCAAGAAAGGCTCTCTGTGCTCTTTCTCTTAGTCTTCTCTTCCTACAGCTGAAGCTCACTTTATTTTTGTTTCTCTATTTTTTTTCTCTCTGTTCCACTGTGTCAAATAAACAGCTACTTCACACAGTTACATTCCCTTACAGGCTTCTAAACATCTGATTTTGTCAACATTAGACCCAAATTCATTGATGGGACAGTATTTGGTATCTGATAAAAAAGGTGGTGAGGAGGAGAACACCTTTGAAAAGCACAGAGAGAGAGAGAGAAGTGAGATTCTTGGGGTTGAAAAGGTGACTATAAGTCTGGGGGTACTGGGGCTTCTGACTTGCTCTGTAGCCTCATTTCCAGTGGGATGGAAAGAACTCAGAGAATGTGTTTTAATATTCTTACATTTTCACATTGTAAGTTTAGACCCTAGGAAGCACTGTGTTCTTAAAATTATGGAAAAACTGTGTTCCATGTGTGGTACAGAAGCTGCAAGTTCACAGGACACAGAGGGTCTAGTGTGAACTGGTACAATGAGTTTCTCAGTAGTAAGTTGAATGGACTAGTCAGTGATGACAAGAATTACCTCTCCAATGACTTGGCATTATTTAAGACCCCAGGACCTTTGTACATCAAGGTGTGTGTGTGTGTGTGTGTGTGTGTGTGTGTGTGTGTGTGTG
>PVKE010041003.1:0-14359 GCA_004027555.1 Craseonycteris thonglongyai | reverse complement strand
AAGGTCTAGGGATCAAGTCTCAGCCCCAGCCTGTGCAAACCCACATGCTCAACTTCAGTGCACAACTGGTAAACACCAAGATGTTGGTGAAGGTTGTCACCTTCTGTGAGGGAGGCCCCCAGTGCAGTTCTACCCCATGTGGCGCCACATCCACCCGTGTGGAATGAAACTATGTCAAAAAAACTAATGATGTACAACTATGGAGATTGCCTTATGCCCTCTGCTCTTCTCTCTGTCTCTCTGTGTCTCTCTCTCTCACTTACCTCCTCTCAAAAACAATAAAAAAATTAGAAAAAAAACAAACCAAAACCTCAAAATCAGAATGTATAATAACTAATAGAAAACCATCATGGAGATAACTTAAGAAGATAATGACTTACTTTAAAACAAAGTTAGAGTGGTTATATTAACCTAATATGTTATGTACATTGGTTTTAATAAATAAAATTTGTACTAAAACAATTAACTTATAAAATATATATATTTTAATCCCCTCAGTGATTACTCGGGAGACAATATATTTTCTATACAATAATAAAGTAACTTATTTTAGATGTAGTAAGATTCACAGGTAAGTAATATCTGAAATAAAAATACTTTGTATTTATTTTTTATCAAAGATTTTCTCATGTAACTTTTGTTTTAAAATCAGATTTTCCTTTTTTATGATTGTATGACTAGAACATGAGGCCTATTTGAGAGATATTATAGAATTAAGATGGCATATACAAGATAAAGCTCATCAACTAAAACATTTTGAAGAACAAAATGCCAAATTGGAAGAAGCTAATGCAAAGCTTCAAGCAGACATTGACTACATGAACGAACATGGCTCTCTACTGAATTCAAAGTTGACCCAGGAACATGAAGCTCTGAAGGAATATAATATAAAAAAAATTGAGGTAAATGAATAAATAAATGGATATGTATTTTGTTACTTATTGACACAAAAATATTTCAACTATATTAAATCAATATATCATTAAATGTTTCATTTTCATTGAATGTTGTCCTATTTATTTCCCAAAGGAATTATTAACTACACAGAATACAGTTTATTGGTATTCATTTGAACTGTGTCATCTTCCTTTGCTTTTGTACTTAGGACTATTAATAATAATATTTGGTCAACCTACTAATAAAATATTGGAGACTTAAAATATCATGGTAATTTTTGAAGTTGCAAATTGAACTGAGAAAGAATGCAAATAGAATAGATCAGTTAATTTTATTGTTAATGAACATAAAGTGTAAAGTCTTTTTTATGATTAAATAACATTTAACTCTTCTATTTGTGAGGTTGCATTATAGAAAAATAATGAATTACTTATACCTGCCATTAAACAAGTTTAACTTTTTTTAAAGATGTATTTTATTGTTTGAGAGAAAGTAAGAGAGAGGAGAAAGAGAGAAAGAGAGAGAGAGAAGGGGAGAGGGCCCAGAGCGGTCTCCATAGTTGTACATCATTAGTTGTAACACAGTTTCATTCTACACTGGTAGATGTGGAGCTGTGCGGGGTGGGGACCTAACTGGGGGCCCCCTGCATGGAAGGTGAAAACATTCACTGCCATCTGAGTGATTACCAGTTGTGCCACAGTTCAGCATATGGGTTTGCATGGGTTGGGACCGAAATTGCATCTCCAGACCTCATGGTTGCAAGGCAAGTACTCAACTTGTTGAGCTATCCTGGTATCCTTCATTTTCATTTCTTTTATTGTGTTGTTTACCTCTAGAATTTCTATTTGGTGCTTTTTTTTTGTAGTTTCAATTTCTTTGTTAAAGTATTCCTTTGGCTTGCAGATTTCCTTTCTGAGAACAGTTGGCTGCTTTTCTGTGATTAGCTGCCTTTCTTTTGAGCCAGGTGATACTCCAGCTCAGTTTAAAACTAGCCACCAGGGATGGCAGCCCCAGAGCCTCCTAAGAGGGGTCCTGCCATATGCTGAGTTCAGCCTCAACCTGTTCCCTGCCCAGGGCCACCTGGAATGTCACAAATTGATCTGCAAATAACTGCCACCTGCACTGGGCTTGGAGGTGCCTGGAAAGCCATGCCACATCTCCTGCTAGTGCTTGGCTTGGTGCCGGTCAGCCAGAGGTATGGGGGATGCTGTGGCCAGCTGCTACTTGTTTGGGTTTTGTTAACCTTTTAATAAATTTTAGGAAGTCTGCAGTATGATCCAAGACAGGCTGTTTGTATGGAAAAGCCACTGAAAGTGGCTTGGGGTGGTTCAGCAAGTTGGGTGGGGTGGGGTCTCAAGGAATCACCAAAATGGAATGAATGGAGTTAGGCAGATTGATGGAGACACAGAATATGATGGCCACCTCACACCAGGAGGTGGGAGAGTTCAACAAAGAAATAATGGATTCTGCCAGAGCTTCTGTCTGGGAAAAGGCTGCTTCTCCAGCCATCACCCTGAAGTTAGACAATTCAGTTCCTCAAACTATGTTGCTGGCAGTTTTTCAGCTGCTGTCTCAGTGCTGGAGCACAGAGCAAGTGAGACCATCAATGAGTAAGCCTGTGTGAATCCTTTAACAGGAATGCCTGGGATTCCTGCTGCTCTCTGTCACTCAGCCATAATCTCTGCTGGTTTTTACAGTGAGAAGTGGTGGGTACTTTTGTTCCCAGCCCTGAAACACTGGGCTAGAGAGCCTGTGTGGGGCTTAAACCCTTCACTTCTTCTGGGGGACCTCTGCAGCCAAGATGTATCCTTTCTGATTTCAACCACTGCTCTTGAATTGTAGGACTATCCTCTTCTGTGTCTGTGTCCCTCCTACAAATTTTGAGTTTGCTTCTTCTATATGTTCTTGCAGAACTTCTGTTTTACTAGTCTTCATGCTATTCTCAATGATGATTGTTCTATAGTTCAGTTGTAATTTTGGTGTGGTTGTAAGAGGAGGTAAGCATAACGTTTACCTACTTCACTCTCTTGATCAGAAATCCCCCATAGCAGCACTGCTCAAAATAGCCAAAAGGTGGAAACAAACCAATGTCTATCAACTGATGAATGACTAATAAACAAAATGTGATATACTGTATCCATACCATGTAATATTAGTCATAAAAATAAATGAACTACTAATTCATGTCATAGCATGGATAAACTTTGAAGCATTATGCTTAATAAAGAACTCATATACAAAGATTACATAATGTACAATTTCACTTTTATGAAATACCTAGAATAAGTAAATCATAAAGTCAGGAAGCTGATTAGTGGTTGCTAGGGGCTGGAGAAAGTCTAATGTGGTGTTTGATTTATATTGTAATGTAGCTTAGAGGCCTGCCAAATTAACCCAATGCTTACATAATGAAAGACTTCTAGTCATTGTGTTTGAGCCTTAGGACCTAGCTACTTGCAAATCAAGCTCATAGGCTCAATGATCATTGCCTTCAAATTTTGTAAGCAGCTCAGCCTCAAAACATCATAAAGCCACAAAGATATTATCCACATCAACCCAAGTGAGTATATGAGAAAATGTACTAGTCCTACACTAGTATACCAGTCCCAGCCCAAGAGCTTACGTTGGAGATGAATTTGATATCCTGTGTCAACCCAGCCCTTGATACTGAGACTACTACCTCAGCAATGGCTACAGGCTACCTTGTCTAAAGGTGCTGAAAAATTAACACAGTAGATTATTTATTGCTTTTTTTCCTTTGATATTAGGAATTCTACAGTTTCCTGAATCTTCTGTTTCCTTAGCCCATCATTTTGGTATATTCCTTGTTCTCTACTAAAATGTGTAAACCATTAAAGGAAAATCTTGTAGAGGTTACTATTATTTGTGCTCTTCTAAACCTTAATGAAACTTATTGATTTTTTTCAGGAGGCAACTGCCTCACATAAGTTCACCACTTGATGATGTCCTGGGGAAAAGATTGCTTATTCATTAATGCCTTCCCTCCAACTTCCCAACAGGTCATCCAGATCTTTAGTTCCAAGTATGACCACTACAACCACCCCTTCTTAGTTTGACAGAGGAAGGAGAGATGGAAAGTCAAGGGAGAATGTTTATGATATGAAATAATTAATAAAAACAATAAAAACATTTTGCACCCTTAAATTAAGAAAATTGTTGGCGGGAAAAAAAAAAGAAAGAAAATTGTTATTCCTGAATGAGAAGATGACACATTATTTATTTATTTTGTTTTCTCTCTGTGTTTTCTGATTTTCCTACAATAGAGTATTTGAACAGTAAAAGATAAAACATGATTTTATTTTCATCATGTTAATTGAGATATTGAAGTTGTTTTCTTAAATAACTTTTATACATTCCTAGTATTGATACCTTTCGAGATAATGGAAAACTGAAACACTACAGTACTAAACAGTAGATAAAATATGGGAAGAAAATTTAAAGAACTTTTTATCTCACTAAAAACTACTTTAAATTTAAAATCTTTATCTGGTCTTTCTCTTGCCTGGTTCTTTTAATTAGCCATTAAGTACATATATTAGCAAAAATATTTTTTATTTCTAGGTAATAGAACTGCACAAACAAGTTAGTGAAGAACTTAAAGAAGCTATAGAAAACTATGAAAATGGCAAATTGAAAGCTGAACAAGTTAGAGAGGACATGGAAAAAGATATTCATAATGATAAAGCAAGCATAGAAGCCCACAAGTAAGAATTTTTCACCAATCCTACTTATAATGTTTAGAAGTAAATTGTTAATGAAAAATGTGACTTATATTTTTGTATAAGAATTTATATTAATAGAAAGGAAGGAATCTAATTTACCTATATTTATCTTATCAAATTTATATATAAATTAAAATATGTGTCATTACATATAGAAATTCTGTGTGTGTGTGTTATAAATTCTTAAAGCACTCTTTTTGTGTCATTTTAAAGCTCTTCATACATATTGCCAAATTGCCTATGAATATGAAATAACAATATATATCCCTGCTAGCTATATGTTAAAATAACTATTTAAAAATTTATTTCTAGCATGGTATATTATTAAAAACAAATTTTATAGCCTTGAATTAATTATAAACAAAATAAGATTATTTTAATTTGCATTTATTTGATTTCTAATAAAATGGAATATTAAGAAATATATAGATTATATTTGCATATTAGTAACTGAAATGGTTTTTATTTTATTTCAGATGTATTTGTTGTATTTTATGATATTTCTCTAATTCCTCTTCTTGGATTTAAATTTTTTATGGCTCTGTGAGACAGTAAAATTTTTATTCAACTCAATCAATGATTTATTATAGAAAAACTCATATTTATATGGATCTAGAATTAAGAAGTATAAGCAAAACGAAGAGCACAAGATTTATTCACAAATCTGGGATTTAGATAGCAGCCATTTATTCAGATGTTTATATTTCATCATTTTCTATATCTGTTTTAACATGTGCTTAAACATGCATTACATAATATGCACATCACTTTTATAACTTGTCTGATTTATTATATTTTCATTGTCATTCAGCTACATATATTTTCTGGTTTTCATTGTGATTTCTTGTTTGAGCCATGGGTTAAGAAATATATTTTTTAAATCTCGATAGTGAATTTCTGTTTCCTAATTATTATTACTTTATAGCCAAATTGTATTTTGATCAGGGAACATTATATCATTTTTAACTCATTGGAAATTGTTGTTAATTTCTTTTTTTTTTTTTTTCCTTTGGAAACTATTCCTTGTGTACTTTACTTTTTGAATGTATTGTTCTTTACTGTTTCATTAGGTGACATTTACTAATTGTGTAAATTTGTCTTTGTATACCCTTGCTAAATTTCAAGTGTGGCCTGTGGACCCACATCAGCATTACCTGGGTGGTTGTCCAAAATGCAGAATCTGAGGCTTGATTCAGATCTATTGAATGAGAACCTGCACTATTACAAGATAGGAAGGCGATGTTTGTGAAGCTCTGTTCTAGATCATTTACTGACTTTTACACTTTTGTGTCAAGTAGTGAGGAAAGTGTGATAAAAGTCACCCACTATGATGGTATATTTATCTGTCTACGTCTTTTTATTTTATAGATTGATTGATTGATTGATTGATTGATTGATTGTTAAATTTATTGGGGTGGCATTGGTTGGTAAGAATTACAAAGGTTCTAGGTGTACAATCCCTCAGTACATTGTCTATGTGTTGCACTGTGTGTTCACCACCCAGAATCAGTTCTTCCATCACCACATATTTGATGCCCCTTTCCTCCTCTCCCATCCCCTTCCCTCCTTACCTTCAGGAAACCTCTAACCTATTGACTGTGCCCATGAGTTTTTGGTTCTTTGTTACATTCAGTTTTATATTCCACCTATAAGTAAGTCACATAGTTCTTAATTTTTCAGACCAGCATATTTCACTTAACATGATGATCTACATCTTTTTATTTTTTTAACTTCATCAGTTTTTGCTTCATGTATTTTGAGGCTCTCTGAGGTTCATACATATTTAAAGTTGTTACATCCTGGGAGATAATTAACCTTTTTCATCATTATGAATTGACCTTCCTAGACTCTTAGAATATTTTTTGCCTTAAACTCAATTGAGATATTAATATAACTTTAATAGCTTTCTTTTGATTTTTATATGGGAAATATTTTTATTTATTTTAATTTCAATATTTTTGAGTCTTCATATGTTATACCTCTCTTGTAAACATAATGTAGTAATAGTTTTTTGTAAATCAGTTTGAAAACATTTTTAAAGATGGACCATTAAGTACATTCACAAATCACTAATATATTTGGATTTAAACTGCCATTTACTTTATTCTATTTCCCACATTTGTTTTATTTCTCTTCTCTTTTATTGCTTTCTTTCACATTAGTTAGTTATTATTTTTCTACTTCTTCTAGTTTTGTGATTATAATTGTTTCTATTCTTTTAGTAGAAAATCTTATTAATCACCACATACAAACTTACCTTGCCAAACTCTAACACCACTATCAATCTGCTAGATAAGAAAGTGATTTATGAAAAATCTTACTATAGCTATCACATTGTTCTGGAATTAAATATTTGTTGTTGTGAAATATTATATTTTTATAAACCACGAGAATATTGTTACTGTTTTAAGCAATTAGGTTACTTTTTAGATTTACCCTCATAATAACATTTTTCTCTGTGCTTTTTTATCTTCGTACATCATAGATCTTCCACCTAGGAGTACTTATTTTTTAGTGAGGTTCTGCTGATGACAAAGTTTTTGTTCGAAAGACATTTTCTATTTTCATAAATTTCTTGATTCTTATTTGACAAATTAAATTAATCCTTTCTTAATATACCAACTTGCATTTTTTTCTATTAAGAAACATATTGACCATTTGATGCACTGCTATGCAAATAATCTTTATTTTTACCTTTGGGTGTTTTTTAAGATCATCTCTTAGTTTTGAAAGTTTATTGCTATCTTACTACGATAGTCTATGTGTGGATGTTTTTAGTTATTCTGTTAGAATTTGTTAGTCTTCTAGTCTCATTGAATCTATGTATTATAATTTTCGTTATCACTGGACATTCTCAGTCATTATGTTTTCAAAGAATGCCTTGGTCCCATTTTTTCTCTATTTCTTCTAGGATTTAAATTAAACACATATTAGTTTTTCTCTCCTTAATGCCTCTTGATGATTTTCTTATTATTTTCTACATTTTCAAGTCTTCTGAGAATTTCTTCTGGCTTCTTACCCATTTAAACAGTTCTTCATTATTCTGGTTCTAATCTGAAGGCCATTAGAATGCACCTTTCAGATCATCTATGATAGTAAATATAATTGACCAAAGTTTCTCCGTAGTTAGCAGCTTCTGCCTTGTTTTCCAATGATCTCCGCCTCCTGATATTTTCCCCTTTTAAAATCATCTCTGCTTGTATGTCGCTAGGCCTAGTGAGTTGCTTCTGATGAATAAAGTAAAGCAAAGTAATAGTATGTCATATTTATGATTAGATTGTAAAAACTAACCTTTGTCTTGCTAGCATTCTCTTTCTTGCCCTCTTGTTCATTTGCCCTGATGAAATAAGCTGCCTACTTAGGGATGCTCTATGGAGAAGTCCATGTAGCAAGGAAATAATCTATGCCTCAGTCCAACAACTCCTGAGAATCAAACAGCTAACAACCAGATGTGTGATAGGAGTGCTTTACTTATTTTTTTTTAAGATTTATTTTTATTGTTTTTGTCAGAGAGAGAGAGACAGAGACAGAGACAGAGAGAGATACAGAGACAGAGAGAAGGGGGAAGGCCCAGAACAGTCTCCATTGGTGCATGTCATTGGTTTTTCTACATAGTTTCATTCCACAGGTGGGCATGGGGCTGCTCAGGGCAGGAACTGGGCTGGGGTCTCACACCAGTGAGAACCGAACTGGGGGCACTCCCCAGCTCAGCATATGGGTCCGCACAGGCTGGGGCTGGGATTTGATCCTCGATCCCTGGGCTGCAAAGCGAGCACTTAACCCACTGAGCCATCCCGGCTTCCCCTGCTTTACTTATTTTGGTCTGCTGATCTAGCTTTTTTGGACATAAATATTTAAAAATCTTTGCTAGTCAATTGATTTTTATAGTGTTGTCAATATTCACTAGGCTATAGTAAGTGCATATGGGTTCATAGTTTTTTTAATCTTCAAAGTAGGTTTTCATATATTTATATATAATTATATTTGTTATTTTAGTCCCTTTAATATTTTATTCCTCAAAGTATATTCTCTGTTTGGTATTTCAACAGATACCTCCTGATTAGAATTTCACTGGCAGATCTTATTTCATTTGTTTAAAGTCTTTCTGGTTAGTTTTATTTTGACTCTTCAGGTCATATATAACTGATTTCTGTGTTTTATGTAAACCTAATTATTATTTTCTTAATGGATATATTTACTTCATTTTTAATTATTTATTATTACTGTGGGGTTTGGCTGACTTGATGCTCATGTAGGAAAGCCTTAGCTGAGAGAATGGGGGAGATTTGAGTATAGAATTCTGTGTCTCCAATCTGATAGAAATACTCTCATGGGAATAGGAGAGGAGTAGAGCAAGCACACACACTCACACATGAACTTCATAATCCTCTTCTTGCATCCCATTTGTTAGAATCTAGATAACAGTGGCAAGTCAAATGGGTAGGCAGAAAGTCAGAGTTAGAGAACACTACAAAGTAGTATTGCAAAGGTAATGAATGAATATAAGAATGGATAAAGAACTGAGACTATAATGCCCTCAGTTTTCCATACTCTCTTATTTTACATATCTTGAAGCTATTGGTTGTTTTTCTATATCTACTTTAAATCATTCTCTCTCTCTCTCTAGCCCATATTAAAAAAAAAAACAATCTCTATTTTGTAACATTTTCTAAAAAGATTTTGTTCTCAATTTTGAATGTAAAAATTAGTTGGTAGTTTTTGTAACTAATTTAAATAAATATGAAGGCACATTTTCATTAATTACTATGTTATTATTACTATATAACATTTTCTTTGTTGACTTTCTTCTCATTTATATATATCTTCCAAATGCTCTATTATAAGGACTAGAGGAGTATACAGGATTTATTAAAGAAAATGTTGAAGATATGTTTAATTCTTTAGTGTTTTTTAATTTGTTGAGAATTACCACAGATACAGAAACATGATTATATGTCCTTTCAAGTGTATAGAGTGATGATTTTTTAAATATGTCTACACTCGTGCCCCAAGTTAAGATACAGAAACTTGCCTACATACTGGATGTGTTTCTTGTTCTTCCCAGTCCAAGCCACTGTCCCCACAAACCAAGAGGTAATCTCCATTTTGATTTCTACTGCAAACAGCATATGAGGGCTGGCTGTCCAGAAAAAGATCCAGCCGTTATCAATATAACAAGTATAGTTACATGGCTGGATACTTATTGGACAGCCCTGGTATATTCTTTAGTTTCTTGATTGCTCTATTTATAGAAACCCTTAGCAACAGGGAGAATAATTCTTGTCATTTTATCTAAATTTATTCTGATTTAGCAAACTTGAGAATGATGAAATCTAAACTACCAGTGGCAGCAAAACTAGTAGCAAACTTTTACACTGAAAAATCCTTAAAAGGTTGAAGAATTGGTGGCATCAACTTCTTGAGAAAATAGGGATAAGACTGAGGCAACTAAAATAATATTTAGCTTCCCATATTTTGTGACCCTGGGCAATTCTCTGTTACTCCAGATCTACAGCTTATTATCTGAACGGGGGGAAATAAATACCACTGAAAGAAGAAAAATTAATTTCAAAAGAAGGAAAAATTTTAAAAAGATTTATTTTATTGTTTTTGACACAGAGAGAGACAGAGACAGAAAGAAACAGAGAGAAGTGGGAGGGCCCAGAGCAGTCTCCATAGTTAGTTGTACGTCATCAGCTTTCAATGTGGTTTCGTTCCATACAGGTGGGCGGGGGATGTGCAGGGCAGGGCATGGGCCGAATTGTGGAGGGCAAGAACCAAACTGGAGGCTTCCTGCATGGGAAGCACACCCCAGTTCAACATATGGGTCCACACTGGTTAAGGCCAGGATTTGATCCTTGGTACCCAAGGCTGCAAAGTGAGTGCTCAACCCTCTGAGCTATCCTGGTTTCCCCCAAAAGAAAGAAATTTAACTAAACATAATTATTTTAAGTGCTGAGGCTCTCTACCTCTCATGATCTACTTGGCTTCTAGAATGCTGGTAGGGAGACCTGTACTCTCCAGTCATGGAAGGATAAAGAATATTCTTGCCTGCTTATTTGTTGTTTTAATTTTTATTTCTACAGTGAGGGTGTATCTTTCAGAATCATTTGAATCCCTTCTCAGCCTTTTGGCTAAAATCAAGTGCAGAATCATTTGACTCTGTTCCTAAAATCAGGGTGAGTGCATAAGAACCTGGGTGAATTCTGCAAGCACACCACATATTTATTGGCCACTGGTCATTCGTCTACTGGGTATTTTTTGCTACTTTATATTGGTTTGTAGAATTTTATTACTATTTAAGTCGTTTACTCTTTGATATCTTATATGGGTTTCAAATAAAGCTCCCAGTTCATTATTTTGTTTATAATGTCTTTAAAAAGTTAGGGTTATCTATTTTACTTGCTGATGTCTTATGAAAATAACTGGTCATTTTCTCACTGTACCATTTTCGTATATTAAACTATAACAACATTGTCTAAAGAAACGCATTTGGAATGTGTTTTTTACCTACCAGGTAAAATAAAGGATTATGAGGTCCCAGATTAGCACTGGTTGCCTTTGTGGAAGATCCCACAGGAACAAAGAACTCCTTGGCGATTAACTACCTCTCTTTAAATAAAGCTCCTTGTTTTCCTAAACTGCCATTTCCTCTATTTTACCTCTAAGACTGTGTGGTCTTTTCACTTCTACATCTTCCTTGTTTATCTTTCTATATTTTTCCTTTGCTTTTCCATCCCTGTGTTATCCAATCTCTGAATCAAAGATGCTCTGTTTTCTCACCGGAAATTTCAAATCAAAAGGTCATTTATTTTTAATAATTTACAAATTCACTCTTAATTTCTTTATACTAGATACATAAATACTACTGGTGAATTTTTTCTCACTAGTCTTGTTGTCTGAGTGGTACTTTTCACGTATTGCTTTGGGATGGGAGAGCTTTCATAGAAATACATAAATGTTATTGATTTACATTAAGTCAGAAACATTTAAATATTTCTAATTTTAAATATAATTTTTTCTTTCATGTCAATAAAATCAACTGCTTTTTTTTCTGGCAGGAAAGAGATAGAAAATATGAATGGTCTAGGCAATTACTACCATACATTAACACAAACTGTTAATATTACTATTGAGGAGCATGAAGAGGCAGTGACTGAAGTATTGAAGGAAACAGAAGCATCAACTGAAGAATTAAATGCTTTATCAAAAATAGTGAGTTTCCAAGTCTAAAATATACTGATTTTAGTTTTGAACCATGGCTATAAAAACTTCTTCTCTGTCTGTAGGTAAATAAATAGCACATTTTCTGTTTATATTGGTTTTCTTTAGCTGCATAACAAATTACTGGAATTTTAGCACCCACTTATATCATAGTTGTTCTGGGTCATGGCCCAGTTGATTCCTCTTCTCCAGGTCTTCCAGGACTAAAATCAAATTGTCAGCAGCCCAGCATTTTTCTACTGGAGACTCCCAAGTTGTATCTGCTTTCAAGCTCATTCAGTTTTGGCAAGATACAGTGGATTTAGAACAGAAATCTTTGTTTCTTTGGTGATGATCAGCCTGCTATCAGTCTCTGTTTTCAGAGGCTGCTTGCATTCCCTGGCTGGTGGTTCCTTCATCTTGAAACCATGAATGGTAGTTTGAGCCCTGTCACATGTGATATTACTCAGACCTTCACTTGACTCGTCTTTCTGTCTTCCTCTTCTGCCACATCTCATTCACTATAGTAAAAGAAAATGATATAAAAGAAAATAGTAAAATGGTAAAAAGAAATAATAGTATCATATGTACAAGGCAATAACATATACATTCCTATACCAATTTTACATTCCTACCTGGAGTTAAAACTATGCATTTGTTTGTTTGTTTGTTTGTTTATTGCCACCTTCTTTATTATAGGCTCCTTAGTTGTATCTCATTTTATTTAAAAAATTAATCCATAATTATTAATAAGCTGAGCATCTCTTTTTTTTCTAGGTTTTGCATGGCTTTACTTGTCTTATTTCGTTTTTTTTAATTAAATTTATTGAGGTGACATTGGTTAGTAAAATTACATAGTTTCCAGGTGTATAGTTCTGCAATATATCGCCTGTGTGCTGTATTGTGTGCTCACCACCCAGAGTCAGTTTAATTGCTTTAGGGAGATCATTTGTATGTGTGTAAAACAACTGCTCATGATTTTTTTCCCTCTGTGTTAAGTATTTGTTTATTTTTATAAATTTGTAAGAAAATTTATATTATGGATACTAAATATTTTAGTTACCTATGTTAAAAATATTTTCACCTAGTCTTCTTTTATCTTTTATGACAACTTCTGATGACTAAAACTTCAATTTTAATTTATTAAAAGTTATAAATAATTTTCTTTGAACTTTGTGCCTTCCTGAACTTGCATTAGAAATTTTTCCTACCTCAAAGTCAAAAAATAATCTGATATTTTATTATATATGATTTTTGCTTTTCATATTTACACAATGTTTTTGGTGAAACTTTAAAATATTGAAAATTGAGATTTTTTTGGTCATTCTATGTGTTATTTACAAGTTTGGAAGTAATAAACTCTCAAATTTCAGAACTTCATATTTGGCTTGCCAGATGTGAAGCATAATTAATATAAAATTCATTTAGGGTATACAGGGATGGTGTGAAGTGAGAATCCAATCTTTTTTCTTATATAGAATATGAATTATTACAGTATAATTTATTGAATTTATTTATATATTAGTATTCAGTGCTAGCTATATGAGGCTTCCATATTTGTGTGGTTCCTTTTTTCCATTCTCATTAATTCATTTGGTCTACTTAACCATCTTTAGCTTAATATTTCATTTCTACATTACCAAATATGTAAAATGAGTTTTGATTATTTACTATGGTGAATTTTCCAATCTTTTATTTTCTTATGAGTTTTAGTCTATTTTTGAACTTTACCCTCCCATATAAATATCAATCAGTGTTATGTTCATTTCCTTAATGTTATTGTCATTATGATTGGAATCACTTTTATTCATGGATAATATGGTAGAGAAATGATGTGTTTAGAATGGGGATCCCTAAACATAAACATGATCTACCTCTACATGTATTTTGGTGGTTTTTCAAAATTGGACTTTAGCCAATTTTCTTGGAATTTTCTAGAAGGCAAACTCTCTGCAAAATCAGTATGTGATTAGTCTTGGACAAATTAACCCTTATATTTTCCATTGAATTTTAAAGTTATTTTTTAAATTAATTTTTAATTTAATTCTGATTTATTAAGAAAGTTAGTCTTATGGTAGATATTATTTATAATTTGTGTCCTACTACTATATGGGTAATATGTATACTTTATTTGATAAAAATGTTTCTCGGGGGGAAGCCGGGATGGCTCAGTGGGTTGGGCGCTCACTTTGTAGGCCCGGGGACTGAGGATCGAATCCTGGCCCCGGCCAGTGCGGAACCATGTGCTGAACTGGGAGCTCCCCCAGTTTAGTTCTCTCTCTGTCTCTCTGTATCTCTCTCTCTCTCTCTCTCTCTCTCTCTCTCTCTCTCTCTCTCTCTCTCTCTCTCTCGTCAAAAATAAATAAATAAATAAATAAATATTTTTAAAAAAATGTTTCTCAGGTAGTGGTATGCAATTCTAAACAGGTTTGTTCTGTGAATTATGTGTTATTTAAATCTTTTATAGTTCTTATTTATTTTTAGACTGATGTATATATTATTATAATGGCTGTATT
>PVKE010041002.1:0-14361 GCA_004027555.1 Craseonycteris thonglongyai | reverse complement strand
AGAGACCATCTTATTAAACGAAATAAGTCAGACTGAAAGAATCAGGAAACATATGACCTCACTTATAGGTGGAATATAAAACTGAAAGTAACAAAGACACAGAGACCTATGGACACACTCAATAGCTTGGTGATTGCCTGAGGGGAGGGGAGGAGGGGGGAGGGAGAGAGGGAGGGCAGGGGGGAGTGGGCACCAGCCTGTGGACACACTCAATAGTTTGGTGGTTACCTGAGGGAAGGGGAGGCGGGGGGAGGGAGAGTTGTGGGGGAGGTGGGAGTGGGCAGCAGATATATGGTGATGGAAGGGGACCTGATCCTGGGAGGTGGGCACATAATGCGATGCATGGGTGATGTGATGTGGACTTGTACATCTGGAAACTATCTAATTGTTACCAACCAATGTCACCCCAATAAATTTAACAATAAAATTTTTAAAAAAGCAATAATTAAACTGTATAGCATAGTAAAAATAAATAAATAAATAAATGAGTATGCCAAGCTTTACAATGGAATATGATAATATGCAACACACTACATCTTATTTGAACTATTATTTCAATCTAGTCATCTCAAATAGCCTGCTGTTGTAAGTTTTTTGTTTTTGTTTTATTTTATTTTATTTTATTTTATTTTATTTTATTTTATTTTATTTTATTTTATTTTATTTTATAAACTTGGGTTCTTTCCCTACCTTATATCACTGGCTTTAGTTTACTGAAAAAAAAAAAAAATCAAGACTGGGAGACTACTATTATGAAGGAAAAACGGACTTCTTCCAATAGAATCATTATCTATAAAAATTTTTTTAAAGATTTATTTTTTTGTCAGAGAAACAGATAAGAGACATAAAGGGGAGGGCCCAGAGCAGTCTTCATAGTTGCATGTCATCAGTTTTCAACATAGCTTCATTCCACAAGTGAGTGCAGGGCCGTGCAGGGCAGGAACCTGCCAGGGACCTCCCACATGGGAAGCATGCCCAAGGCAGAAACCTAACCCGGGGCCTCCCACATAGGGGACTCACCCTGGGGAGAATCGATCAGGGGGCACACTCCAGATCAGCAATATATTGTGGGCCAGGACCGGGATTCAATCCTCAGACCCCAGGGCTGCAAGATGAGCATTCAACCCACTGAGCTATCCCAGCATCCTCTATAACAATTATTTTTAATATAAGAATGAACTATCAAATAGTTTCCTTTTAAACGCTATTGGTTGCTCAAAGAAGTATTTAAAGCTCACATATTTTTTAAATATGGCATTTGTTAAATGTTACCACCACTGAAATTTTCTCATTTTACTGCTATTAAAACATTCTTTGTATTTTTCTAACTTTTTTCCATTAGAAAAAAAAGATTTACCAAGTTTGAATAAAATTGGCTAAAAAGTAATCATGAGATCAAATTTATGTCCATTAGGTGGGTACATGAAACCATATTAGGCTTCATGAAACCATGCCAGAATTCAGATTGGAGGCAAGTTATCCCCAGTTGATGTTACTATAACATGGCATTAAATTATCTACAAAATTAGCTATTGGCTAGATATTTTGTGATACTTACAAAAGGAGAAACATAAAATAACACAATTTGCAGTTGCTTCTGGTATAGTCATTTCACGTGTACTGATATTCCTTTAGGCTAGCACATTGCATTTTAATTAGAACTCTTCATTTTTGGACAATGACTGTAGGATAACTCAGCTGACCTCGGGTTTCTGAATCATCACTCCCTGGTAATGAGTGAATCAACCAAAGGGAGTAGTTTTAGTTTGCAAGCCTGAATCTAAATGTGGCATTAATTCCATGTTTAATTGCAGTCCATTCTGTTTTAAAAGACCATTCTGCAGAATGGCTGGGGCTGAATAGAGGCAATTTCTGAAAACATTCTTTACAGATAGTCAACATGTCCCTGAAAACAAATGCTAGGGCATAGGATTATATGATTAGCATTTTTCTTTCTTGTTAAAAAAAAAAATCACTTTATTTTAAAGACTATGAGTGGTAAACAGATAGTATGCATTAGCATAAAATAAATTTATGAAAAACATTAAAATCCATTATAAATTAAATTTACTAAATAGGTATTTGGCATAAATGATGGTTTTAGTAGACATTACCCTTATTTATTGCCAATCCCACCCCAAACATCAAAACAAATCAGAAAATCTCTTCACTCCAGTTTACACTAAATAATTTATTTTCCAAAATGTATATGTGTTCTGAGATATGACACATAATACAGTTCAGCTGGTCATTCTGTCAATTATAATATGACAGGACACAAGAGGCTAAAAATGGCTCATCATAATTTATTTTCTGTTGAAATATACAGCTTTATTGTTTGTTTGTTTTTGAAGTGACTGACTAAAAGGAGAACAGATAAAAATATAAGGGTGTTGCTGGCTCCTACTTCACACTAGGACTGTGCCTCTCCTGCTTAGCCATTTCAGTCACCCTCACAGGTACAAAGGCTACAAAAAAAAAAGCGATATGAACAGACACAAAGACCTCTTTTGCTTTTTTACATGCAATTTGTAAGCTACTTTTTAAATTTTTCCTTAAAACAATCACTCCAATATTTTATGAAGATAGGAAACTCTGTAGATGGTATAAAAATATAAAGTTAGAGACATTTCCATAAAATAGCAACTTCACACCAAATTCTCTATGTTTTTGAATCCTGCCAAGTATTTGGACATATATGCAATATTTCAAAACTTCACAGATAAACAGAGATAGGCTTCATTCAATAAACAGAAGTCTGCACTTATAAAGCACTTAATCCCTCCTTCTTGCCTTTTAGTTATTTTTTTTTAAAGGAAAATTGCCTGCCTAAAGATAAGCAGGTGCAGGCATAGAAATATTTGAGATAAAATTATAAAATAGCGTTAAAATTGTATCTATACTCAAACCCAGCCCCTTATGTAACCTTACCATTGATTTGAAGAACTTCCCTTATTACCTGACAAGCTTGCTCATTCTCTACATTTATTTCGATTTTGTTGGGCTTTCAGCCATGCCTGTAATGTTGCTGAGGAGTAAAATATCTTTCATAGCTAGAATCATAAATCTTTCTTATAACCATGAGGCTATAACTTTATAGCCATAGATCATTTTAGTTACTGTCAAAAAGTGCCATCATATCATATTACAAATTAGAAAACTGAAAGAATGCATGGCTGACAATACCTATTATGTGTGGGTAAGGAAAATAGTTTTCCTTTCTTATAAACCAACATTTCTAATTACAAATATGTTTAGACAGATAGAAATTATTTGGATATGTGTTTAGCCACATTTTGAAAGCACAACTAGGTTGATGTCAGCAAGTAAAACTAATATTTATGAATAATTAGTCTTTCAAATGAAGAAGGTAAGAAAAAAGAAACAAGAAATAAAAAATAAAAAAGGAAATCAACCCTTTTATTTTACAAGGGCTGTGAGAAAAAGATTACCTTTCTGATTTTAATCTCCCAAACAAAGGTTGAGCACAGATTCAGTAAGGAGATAACTTTTGAGTTTCTTCTTGGCAAGAACTGATGGTTGTTCAATGTATGATCTCTATTGATATTTTGAATGTATGGCATTTATTAAGTTATGCTCCCTAAGGAAAAAAAAATAGAAATTTGAAACATAGAACTTCAGTTATTTTGACTAATGAAATATTTAACTTTATGATGTTTTGTTTAAACTCTCCTCTTGCTTTCATCTTATGTAACAGTATATTTTGAAAGCACGTTGCTTCCTTAGAATTCACAGAGTCTACTGTATCCTAATTGTGCTGTTCTGACAAAAACTGGATGTCATAACTCCATAGAAGAGAGTTAGCCACGGCATAGCACATATGAGGCCTGTCTCTCCTAACCTATATATGCACTCGTGGAAGGGGCTTCCAGTGAGGGCAGTGAAAAGGGAACGGTTTTTTGTCTTTCTGTCCTTAAATACATTTCCCAGCTTCTCCTGCTTTGCACTGTATAGCAGGAATACTGACACTGGGGAATTGTGTTCCAGAGGCTCCTATGCCAGGTAGCTTTAGCCAATGAAAGATGTCAGGAGATAGGATGCAAAAGAGTGCGAAGCCAGGGAATGTCTCTTTGTCTCACAATGCTGTGGTGGCAATCCTAGCAGCATCTGCTCCTGCTCCATGGCTCCAGCTTCCTCTGGGCAGATGCACTGTGGTTCTCGCTTCACCTGGGTAGCCCTTCCTCCAGGCTTTGATGTACCACTTCTTTCTTTTGTTTCTCCAGCCCTAGGAGAGGTGCTGGCATCCTGCAACTGCTCATCCCAGGACGGCCTCCCCTTTCCCTGCGAGCTCTTCTGTTTCTTCTTACACCTTCATAACTAGGGCATCTCCACTTATTTCCCAAGTTGCTGTTACAAATACTAGGCCCACATACTCTGTATGCTCCCTCCTCCAGTTTCCTTATTGAATCAAAAGAAGTTTGCAATCCTAGGAGAGGGAGAGAGGAAGGGACCCAAATTGACATGGAGAAATGAAAGCTTTAAGGAAAAGGAGAATAAAAGTAAAACTGATACTTACCAGCACTACACACATGCATGCACACACATGCACGCACGCATACATACATACAGTCCCATGGCTAACTCTCTTCTTTGGTTTTATGACAGCCAGTTTTCATCAGAACACAACACAATTAGGATACATACAAACATTAATAGCCTACATAACTGGTCCTTCCTGACTCTGCTTTCTTTAAAGTCCAAAGATCAGATAGATGGATTCAGAGAAGTACTATATCACCATTTCCCCCTCTAGGTTTGTGGGTAGAGTGAATTGCCCTCTCTAGCTACCAAAACTGTAAGGAAGATCCGATATTGATAGTGACTCTGGCCCTGGTTGTAGTAGGAGGTTAATGAAGCTGAGGATGTGTGTTTGGAGAGCCTGCAACTCCCACTGAGAGTTCATTTTGTTTGCCCATTTCCTAATGGTCTTCGTGGTCATTAGACTTACTGCTGTTTGGCAGTTGATGCATTTTCTTTTTATTATACTTTGGCTTTTGTTATTCAGGGTTCAGAGCTGAAGCATTTACTTCTTAAAACTATTGAATGACTTCCTAATGGTCACAGTATGTGAGAACTGGGCATTCTGTAAACTAAATATCATTTAGCACAGACTATGCTTGGTAATTTATAACCAATCTAACTGCTCTCTCTTGATGAGAAAATTCTGTGTGTGTGTGTGTGTGTGTGTGTGTGTACCAGAGTGAGAGTTAAGTCTGGTGTTTTAAATCAGACCTTCATTCTCTATTGAAATACGAATTGACCCAAAATTTATAATCATCATCATAATACGAAGTAAGCATAATTCTTGTCATTTGAATTAGAAAACCAAAAACATGTTATAATGGCCCACGTGTTTCTATCTCTATGATGACTGTTTCCCAAACCAAGATCTAAATGTTATAGCAAAAAACTTCCTTTAAAAATGGTCTTAAAGTCTTAGTTATGTAATCATTCTTATAAAGGTATAAAAATCAATCATTTTATGCACATTTCATGATTTTTAAAGAGACTAAGATTTTTGTGAATAAGAATTACTCTGGGGAAACTGGGATGGTTTAGCGGGTTGAACGCTCATCTTGCAGCCCTGGGGTCCAAGGATTGTATCCTGGCCCTGGGCCATGCAAACCCATATGCTGAAATGGGGTGTGCCCCCAGTTTGATTCTCCCCAGGGCAAGCTTCCCATGTGGGAGGCCCCAAGCTCACAGGAACGTGCCTCCCATGCTGGGGTTCCTGCTCTGCATGGTCCTGTGCCCACCTTTAGAGTGAAACTGTAGTAAAAACTAATGATGTACAACTATGGAAATTGTTCTCGGCCTTCCCCCTACATTAAGGTGACCAGATGTCCCGCTTTTGGCGGGACAGTCCTGATTTTTAACAATTTGTCCTGTGTCCCGCGGCGTTTTTAAAAAGTCCCAATTTTTGGAAAGGATGTGCAAGCTAGGGAACGGCGGGAGATGGACCAAATTTTTAATCAAGAACCCCCTCCCCCTCAGTCACTGGTGTTCCGATTTACCAATGTTAAAATCTGGTCACCTTACCCTTCTCTCTCTCTCTCTCTCTCTCTCTCTCTCTGTCAAAAACAATAAAATTAAAAAGTAATAATAATAATACTTACTCTACCAAGTCCACAACATTGACTCATACTATGTCTTCTCATTCCTCCAAGGAATAATTCTGTTTTTTGGCCTTTTTTACCCATGGAAAGACTGACAAGAACAGAATGATCACTGGTTCATTGAGATAACAAAGTTATTTGCTTATAACACTGGAGTAGTAGGCATTAAAGAATCTAAATTCACATGCAATTAAGGGTGGGATTCAAATTTCTTAAAATATTCCTTTTGTTCTGAACTGTTCCCAATAGTTAAGAAGAAAAAGTAAGGTGCTCCCAAGAGTTAAGATGAAAAAGAAATCACAGTATCTTGTCTTTCCCCTATAAAAATGATATAAATTAGACTTTCCCCAAACCAGAGTAATGTTACTCTAGTAAAAGTAAGGTAAATTTAATCCACATCATTAGTGCAAACATATTTTCCTGGTGAGGAAAGCTTTAAGGAGGCAGTCCCTGAATAGGCCACCAAGGCTGTTCAGAAGAGAGTCGCTGGCCAGGGATTACCAAAATGTCACCATCCATTTGAGAACAGTGTGAGCCTAATTGGAATGCACCTTGTAAACTCCTTCTGAAATTCCATCTGGAATGTTCCTATCAGAAACCAGCGATCAGAAAAAGAAAAGCATCAGAAAAAGAAAAGCATCCAATGCCGTAAGGAAATTTGAGGAACAATTTCAGGAATAAAAAAGTTGAAGGCAGTTCTCCATGGTTCCTTAATACCAGCTAGAAAGTTAAATAGAAAATATACACCAGGGACTTTAACCTTGAGAAGCTGTGGGACTTTTTAACGCTTTGTCACTTCTCCATGTCTATTACTTATTAATCTGCTTTTCTGGTAAATCCGGCTTCTTCTTTTTTGTAGGACATTAGGAAAGAAAATTTGGGGAGACTGCATCTAACCTGGTATCCCAGCTTGGGGATAAAGAATTCTGAGGATGAGAGAGGAAAGAGACATAGTAAAGCCCTGAAGTTTGAGGAAAGGTGCTAAGAAGGGGATTTACCCACTGAGGTCTTGGGAACAAGGAGCTCAGGAGTTAAATGTCCAGAAGGGGGCCTCTTTTCTCACATGGGGGTCTCATCAGTAGCTGCTTAGAGCTCACTTTCTAAGCTTCCTGACTTCATAAATGCAACAATGACAACATGGCCTGTAGGAGAAAATATTGTCTATTAGTGATTTGGTTATCTGGTCCTTCAATCTTATTTTCTAATCCACCTCTCATGCCCCGTCACAATCTTTTTTTTTTTTTCTTTTTCTTTCCATCACCATATATTTGGCTCTCCCTCCCTCCTCTCCCACACCCATGCCCCCTTCATCACAATCTTATTAATAGCTGAACAGTCCCAGTTCTTTCCTTTATGACTCTATATGACTGTGGCACCCACACACTTTTCATACATACAGTAGCAGTGCTTCTCATGCTGCCTTTTCAACTGAATGCCATTTCCTTCAGGATGTGGGCAAGCTGGATTGGGAGAGCAAGTGCTTGGTACATTTTTTAAGAAGGAATTTCTCAAAAAAAAGAAGAAATTTCTCAGAACTTAAAGTAACTTCACAAGAATTGGAGAACTAACTGTGCTCAGATGGAGAACTTCTGCTTGGATCTCTAACTTGCATTCAAGGCCCAAGTCTCAGCTCACAATCCTTTCATGTTAGAGTAGGAATTTTTTTCAGCACAGAGTTCATTTTCATAGGAAGAGGATTTTTTTGTTGTTGTTGTTTTGTTTTTTTAATTCCAATATTTATTGTGAAATTTTTCAAATACACAAATAGAACATTTTAGAGGGAACACCCATATATATTACCATGATTGCTTTGTTACTTATCTATCAATGTATCCTTCTGGCCATCAATAAACCCACTGCTTTATGCATTTCAAAATACAGATGCCAAAACATTTCTTTCTAAATACTTCAGCATGTGTATCATTAACTAAAATTTAATTTTAAGTTTATAGATTTTAATGCAAATTTTACATATGAAAAAATACAAGTCATAAGTATATATCTACTGAGTTGGTTTTTTGTTTTTTGTTTTTATCTCCTGAATTTTTACAAATGTATGTATGGTATCTGTGTGACCTTAACCCTAGTAGGATATAATAATCTATATTATAGTTCCCTCATGTCCTTCCCAATCGATCCCCACCCTCCAGTCTACCCCAGCATCAATTCTTTTGTTTTTTTTTTCTTAGATGATAGTATTTTTCATGCTTGCCAGAGTCCTGAAAATAATGGTTCCAATGATGAAACTTTGCCACCAGTCAAACTTTAGGGACATTTGACTTCAACACACAAAAAATGTAACGTTGCTAAATGACTAATTACTGTGGATAAGTGAGTAAACGGAAAATTATTCTATTGCATAAATCATCTTCACCTCCTCCTGCCCATTCATATCTAATAGCCTGGATAAGAAATAAAGTATACATTGTCTCTGCTTCATAAATTAGTGATTTAATTTGTCTAATAATGGAGGGTCAAATAAGAAATTCTTTAATTTCTGCATATGGTCCCCATGTGATCACAGGTCTTAGAATGTAGAACAAAAGAAAACCGATTTGGATATTACCCATGAGCTGCTTTTGGCCCCGTCTCTCATACTCTCTTATTACACTTGATCTTAGCCAAAAGGCCGAGAAGCGATCTCATACTCACTTATTAATATTATAGGGGAAGCCGGGATGGCTCAGTGGGTTGGGCGCTCACTTTGCAGCCCCGGGGACCGAGGGTCGAATCCCGGCCCCGGCCCATGCGGAACCATATGCTGAACTGGGAGCTCCCCCAGTTCAGTTCTCTCTCTGTCTCTGTATCTCTCTCTCTCTCTCTCTGTCAAAAACAATAAAAATAAAAAATAAAAAATAAATGCCATCACAATTATAAAAAAATATATATATATTATGTTGCCCTAGGAAAAAAAAATCTGAATATAAGAACTACATCTTGCCAAATGATTAACAACTCCTGGGTGAAAGAACCATGAAAGGTACATTTCTTCTTTCAGGCTGGGTAAGATTACTGTTGCATTGTGCTCAGTAATGGTGCCGTAATGGTTCATGAAAGTGAATTCTACTCCTAAAATGTCAACAGACTTGTAGAAAGTAGCTATCTTATTCATTGTTTTTGCACATTAAATGGGAAGTTTCTGACCACTGTGGTATCTTTACATCCCTTACATGGTCTTTTCTCTAGTTTTTGTTGAGCTTGTTTTCTGATAGCTAATACCATTCTTTCTCTTTAACCTAATGAATCACTCTTCATTCTAGATTATCTTTATGAAGTTCTTTCACATATACCCCCCCCCCATGTTTTCTTCCCTCACATCCTTGCATATTTCATTCCCATTATTGAATTTGCTTCTTCATGTAAATTCCCACCCCTTCCATTCTTCCCATAGCTCCCCAGTCACCCCCCTCCTTCACTTATTATGCTTTTTGTTTCTCTTTCCTGCTGTTTAATGATTTTTCCTGCTGCTAAGTTGTACTCGAAATACTTAGAGGCCTGAAGCACTTACAAGACAGTTCATTGGGCTCATTGCTCGTTGAGTGTTCCAGAACAGATGGAAGTAGGACTCATCATGCTCATTGCACAGCAGCTCTGTCATGATGTGTAAATCTTGTAGCGTTTCATCAGCTTTTTGGTTAATGAACCTATATGCTTCCCACTTTTATTTCCTTTTTTTAAGTTAAAATTTGATACTTTGGAATGTTCTTTTTGTTGGAGACTTATTTTTTGTGCCATCGTTTAGATGTAGACACAAACCCAACATTTATTCACTTTACATACCAGAATCAAATATTTTGTTATGATCACCACTGGGAGAGCGAATAATTACAGTTACTGATATATGTTTGGCACTATTCTTTATAAAAACACTCTTGTGCATTGTCCCATTTGAGTCTAACACAACCATAGCCATTACTTGTATTTTCATGAATCTTGCTTTAAATTGAAAATGTGTGCAGAAATTTCAGTGAGAGATTACCTCAGAACAAATACACTTAGTCATCCCTGCTGGGTTTTCCTCCCCTGGATCAGCAGTTAGAATACAGAGCTTGGGAAGCCTGGATGGTTCAACCAGTTAAGTGCTCACTTTGTAGCCCTGGGGACTAAGGATCGAACCCCGACCCTGGCCCGAGTGGACCCATATGCTAAACTGGGGTGTGCTTCCCATACAGGAGACCTCCAGTTCAGTACTTGTCCCCCGGTTCAGCCCTTGGCTTGAGGGGGCATGACTCCCATGCAGGAGGTCCCCAGCCCAGTTCCCACCCTGTGCGGCCCCCCATCCACCTGTGTGGAATGAAACCATGTTGAAAACTGATGATGTGCAACTATGGAGACTGCTCTGGGCCCTCCCCCTTCTCTCTTTCTCTCTCTCTGTCAAACACAATAAAATAAATCTTAAAAAAAAAAAAAAAGAATACAGAGCTTTCTATGAGACTGGTATCTCTTAAACACCCTGTAGTGGTCAGGAAGTTTCTACCACAATAATTCATCAGGTACCAGTTTATTATATGCTGGGATATTTAGACACATAACAACCATCATGAACATAAAGGCATTCCATTCTTGACCTTGAAGATGTACTCCTAGAAAAATTGTATATAGATCCAATTACTGTACATAAAATCACATTGTAAAACACACCAGGGTAATTTGCTATTTAAAGAAATCCTTAAGTTTATCATTGTTTGAAAAATTATTTCATGATACAAATAATCCATATATTATACATAAATTTAGGACTTTAGGCACAAGTTTGTGTGAAGTGAAGGACACACCAATTTTAATGGCCTTAAATAGATAGTGGTCGGAGACATACTTTTCTGAACCACCCAGGGGATTCCAGCAACTGCTCAGTGAAACAAAAGGACAAATTAGTCTCTCTGGAATAGTAGAACTCTGTTGTTATTTGTAACATGGGTTGATATGAGAATGGGAGGTCCTTTCCACTCTCCCACTGAAAGGTAAAACAGTGGTTTTACCTTTCCCACTAATTGTTTCCTCAGAGTAAGCTTGAACTCTATATTTGTGAAAGCACAAGGAATTCTTTCTAACAAACCACATGAGCATCAGATACCCTTGAACTAAGCACATAAGAGTACCCAAGTGCTTTCCCTGCATTTTCTGAGATGAGGTTCTAAATATTGTCTCTAGTCTCTGAATGTTCTCAAGCAGGCTTTGCATTTCCTAGTTTATGACCTTGGAATTAACTTTAAATTCCCATTTTTAGTACATGGGCAAACAATGGCCATGCACTTGGATTATTTACTTTCTCTGTGCTTTCATCAATTTATGCCATATTTCATTTTCAATAAAGAATTTGCCACATAAATTATAAACAATCATCATCTTTATTGAGAAAGGTATTTCTAAAATTCTCACTGCTAGGGGAAGTATAGGCTATGGGCAAATTGTATTATAGGGGTTGTCCCATCTCAGTAGTCGAGTGTCCTTCCCAAGGAGCCAACTTCAAGGACTCTAGAACTACTGTTCTTGAGGAAGAGAGGAACCCACTGATTATCCATAGTTGTGTACAGAAACAATCAAAGATGAAGTAAATTTGTCTCAGCTACCACGATCCTTTAGAGCTAGCTATGCTGTCTGGTTCCTATGGAAAAATAAGACAGAGACCTTTAATGCCAAGATTTTAGGAGATTTTGTTGATAACATCAAGATATATCCCAAGCCAGGAGACTTAAGTATTATGGCCTTAGTCCACGCCCAGTGGGACTTT
The DNA here is from genome assembly GCA_004027555.1 of Craseonycteris thonglongyai. Taxonomy (NCBI): domain Eukaryota; kingdom Metazoa; phylum Chordata; class Mammalia; order Chiroptera; family Craseonycteridae; genus Craseonycteris; species Craseonycteris thonglongyai. The sequence goes on along the minus strand of PVKE010041002.1, from coordinate 2,493 downwards.
CATGAAGATTTTCTAAGTTCTCAACTTACAGTAAATTTACAACTTTGCTCTTAATTTTACCCCCACCAAACACAACAGTATGGAAGAAGATGTGGAAATTATACAAAGAGAGAAAAAAATGTAATGAACTTGGTCTTTCCCTTTTTTCCTAGGAGATCTTTCATCCTATTTTGTTCCATGACCTCAAGTCGTCCTTTGGTATTATAAATGTTTTGTTCCTCAAGCCATACCTCTAAAATCCTGAATTCTAGACTTGATAGTTTATAGGAAAAGACATTCTTCACTTTCCCTGTGGATATCTTTATTTGGGAGGGCTGAGGTTTGTGAGAGATCTTAGATGTGTTTGTTTTCATCGAAAGACTATAACTCAATTACTTGAGAGGGAAAGAGAAAACAGAATGCATGATGCAGATGGCATTCCTCAGGTGATGTCAGCTCCTTAGCAGCAACTTGGAGTTGGTTGCTTAAAGGTCTTCTGACTTAATATTAAACTTCCATATGATTAATATTAATCCTGAAATAATATCTCCACAATTTTTAATATAGAAATTTGGAGATCGCCACAATGTTATATCAGGAGAATGGAGTTCTAAGTAATTTTTTTGTCTTTATACCTTTCTATTTTTAAAAATTTTCACAAGTAGGCAGCATATGCTACCTGTGTAATGACATATTTAATTATACCTATATTTACCTATAAATATATATATTATGATACTTATATGTATATAAAAATATAAGTAGCATTTGCTACCTATGTAATTATTTTTTTTAATTAAAAAATGTGAAAGGAAAACCAGTAGTTCCCTATTACATATCAAAACCTAAATTTCCTCCTCATAGTGTCTCATCATATACACTTCTTGCTGGATTTATGCCTCCACAAAACATTTTATATTCTCCACCTGTCCCATCGCCCCTCCTTCCTTAATACATAACACATTCATTTCTAACTCCTTTAAGTCACCTACGTTCTCAGCTAAACCTCAAAAGTCACCTTCTTCAGCCAGTCTTCCTTTATCAGCCCCATCCCAAAATTTGCTTTGCCAAGCTTCTGTACTCTGCATTCACATATATTTGTTCATATGTTGCTTTTTTAGTATAAAATTTTATTAAAGTATAATGCACAAACAGAAAAGTACATAAATCTAAGTGTGCAACTAGATGAATCTTCACAAGGTGAAATCCGGATTAAAAAAAAATACAAAAAACAAAAAAGCTTAGCACCATAAGCCACCAAGGCCTCTCGTTATGCTCCATTCCAATTAGGTTCTTCCCACCTCAACCCAAAGAAACCACCATGGATGATTTTCATCTGTGCAGTGTCCTCTTCTATGTGTGGCTTCTTTCACCCAATGTTACAATTTTGGGGTTAATTCATGTTGTTCCTTATGGCAGTACTTGGTTTATTTTCATTGCTATATAGCAGCAGTTCCCAACCTTTTTGCACCAGGAAGGAACCTGTTTCATGGAAGACAGTTTTTCCACAGACAGGGTAGGGGGCAGGGAGGCAGGATGGTTTTGGGATGATTCAAGCACATTCCATGTATTGTGCACTTTATTTCTTTTATTATTACATTGTAATATAGAATGTTATAATTATACAACTCATCATAATGCAGAATCAGTGTTGCTTTTTAAATTTTTCTCAAGCTAGAACCCTCCACTGGTAGTCAGTGTGTCACCCCACCTGGTGGACAGCCATGTCACACCCAACTCCCAGTGCTCAGCCTGTGGGTAGGTAGCCACCCACTCATATCTCCACAAGTGTATGTGACAGAGTTTCTTCAGGGTCTATAATTCCCATGTCTTCAGGGTTAGCATAGCTTACTTCATCACATCAATCCCAGCCAGTGAGAAGGCAAGTCATTTTTGTCCATGTGATATATTCATAATCAGACATAAACCCCTTGAGAGCAAGAATTTTACAATATTTAAGTTTTCAGTTTTTCTCAACTCATCCAACCCACTTCCCACCTGTCTTGAAGAACACAGCTTTAGACATTTATAATATGATATTAGCAACTGACTATAGACTTTTGCCTGGGGCAATGGTGTGTCCCCTACCCCTTCTAGCAGCCCTTTTTCCCATTTGCTGCCGTGGTAGCCACATGCCAGTTCTGTGTTTCTCTCCTCTCTTCTCTTTTGTTCCACAAGGAGAGACAACAATTATGGATACAGATAAACTGTACTAGTTAAATGTCTTTACAGTAAGAGGGCTTCTTCATCTTTACATGAGCTCATAAGTTCTATTGACACTAATAGCCATTTGGTGTTTTTTATTTATTTATTTATTTATTTTATTTATTTATTTATTTTTTAATTTATTGTTAAATTTGATGAGGTTACATTGGTTGGTAACAATTAGACAGTTTACAGATGTACAAGTCCACCTCACATCATTCATGCATCGTATTATGTGCCCATCACTCAGTATCAGCTCCCCTTCCATCACCTTATATCTAGTGCCCACTCCCACCTCCCCCCACAACT
>PVKE010041001.1:0-14358 GCA_004027555.1 Craseonycteris thonglongyai | reverse complement strand
TAAAGTAAAGGAAAATGAGTACACAGACTTAGGGTCAGGTAATGCAATTTACTGTGCTCAGCCTTTTAGAAAAATACTTCCAGGCTTCTACTTGTGTGTTTTTTGTTTTTTGTTTAATTGTTTTTGACAGAGAGAGAGAGAGATACAGAGACAGAGAGAGAACTGAACTGGGGGAACTCCCCAGTTCAGCATATGGGTCCACACGGGCCGGGGCTGGGATTCGATCCTCGGTCCCCGGCGCTGCAAAGTGAGCGCTTAACCCACTGAGCCATCCTGGCTTCCCCTACTTGTGTGTTTTGATGGTAGCATATATTGTAATATGTTCAGACACTCTTAGGTATTTATTTCATCATAATAAGTTTTTTTCTTTTTACATTAATGTTGGCATTTAATTATTATATTGAACAGTGGGATTTAATCCTAAAATTAAAGGTATTGCTACGCAGTTCATTTACCATGGGAAGTCCATAGTTAAATAGCTTTGTGTTGGGATGAACTGCTGTTGATGCAGTATTGCTTAATAGTTTGTGGATGAACCTGTACTGTGGTAGCCAGCTACATCCACCAAGTCTTCAATTATTTTGCCAATTGACTGATGGTTTTTTTTTTTACTGTAAATACATTCAGAAGTGAATATTGTACTTCTGTTGATTGTTTCTTAGGGCCACTTGAAGCCATATCACCCAGTTTTACTGTTTGCTGGTGTTTCTCCAAAACCGACCTATTATCATCCTAGGTAGATAAAACAGTGAGTGAAATGTTAAACAGGTTGTTCAAAATCTGGTGATCTCAGTGATAAGTCATCATTAATTATTTAAGGATCCTAAAGTTGTGAAACATTGAGAAATGGAAGGGACTTTAGAGATCTTCTGGTTCAGTGGTTTTTAAACTTGGTGTTAGTTAACTGTGAAGTTCCGCCCCCCCCCCCTCCTTTTTAGCAAAATCCTGTGGAGCTTCAATTTGTAAAAAAGATAAAAAGTAATTGTCTGAATAATTGGTGGTGATGGGTGTGGGGGGGAATATTTTGTTGTGCTTGATTTCTTTACTACCCCAGGTAGCAGTCCCTATGGCAGTTTCCTCCTACTGAACACAGTTTCTTTTGAAGCACTGAACCCTTTTTTCTTTCTCTTGGTAAAACAAATGGGGGTGCTGAATGATCTGTCCCAATGCAGCTTTGTGTTCAGCTGTCACAGACATCACTCTGGCTCCTCAGCAATTACTAGATTAGAAGCAGCCCTAGGACTAGATTTTCTCCGTATGTAGAGTCTGGCAGAAGTAACTCCTCCCCGCCTGGCCCTCCATTTTTTTTTTAATGAACTGGTAATCTATATCAAATCTTTATTACAAAATCATAAGCATGTAATTCTGTAACATAACAGAGTAACACTCAAGCTTTAAAAAGGGCATTACTTCTGCTAGACCCTGTATATTATGTTTTTTATTGTGTTTTGAGGTTGGTAGGCAAAAATACTTAATCATTTCCTTTGACTAACTGGTTGGAGAAAATGGATCCTGATTAAAACTACGAAGGTGAATGCTTCTTGATCTGATAATGGTTCCTTTCTTCCTATGACTCCCATTTTTCCAGAGACAACTGCTATCTGTTTAGAAGTTGTGCTTACATTCTCCAGTTCTCCTAATAGAAGTCTCTTATTAAGATTTCAGTAAAATTACTATCAAATGTAAATGACTTGATACAGAATATAAATTGCTGAGTAGGAGTTTATATTCTGAATATAGGAATTACTTTATGGTTTGTAAAAAAAGAAAATGCCTGCATTTAAATGAATGAAAGTGTGAGCCAGCCAGCTACCTGAGAAGAAGTTGATAGATGTGGGAAAGAAAGAAATCTGAGCATAATGACAATACGGGTTGGTTGTGGGGGAGCCGGGGTTGTAGACTATTAAAAACAAAGCCATAGGTACATGTGCTTTGGTGAAAATAGTTTCTTACACACCAAAATCGAATTTTCCAGGTGGTGGTCAGCAGCTTTCAACCTGAGGCGAGCAGATGAAGTATCTGTTTATCTATCTTGACGTACTAAATATTACTTCATAATAAGTGAATATTTTTGGAGTTGTGAAAGTAAACTTACCTATCCTGGACTTAAAACATCAATATATAGAAATACTACCTACCTTCAGAGAATTTGGAGATGTTACTCATCGACTCATTCATCATATAGGAGCAACCTAGTTCAAATGAAATGCAAAAACCCAATTTAAAGTGAAAATGACTGAGGGGAGAATGACCAGGGTAAATTAATTGACTTTCGGCTTGAAATAAGTATTTTTCCATTGAATATTTTTATATTTATAGTCTTTCTTGCCCCTCAATGCTTTTAAGGTGGCAGTTTTTAAGTATAGAAGTATACAGCATGGCTGTGGAAGCCATAGACTCCTCAGTGGAAATTTTAAAATTCATTACTCTTGTCCACGTCAGTTGCTTGAACCTCTGATACTTCTTCTCACATAGTTTTCTGTTAGGCTGTCCTTGTACTCACCCAGTGAATTGGATTCAGCTCAGCCTTCTCCAGTTTTGGTCTCATTTCCAGTGAATACATTTTGTTATTAGTGGGGCTCTTCTGGTCCTTCTCATGGGCCACCAGAAGCCTTGCTATGCTCCTGGTCTTTTCTCTCAGATGATGAGACCACATAGGTCTTTGTACTTACTCATTCTTATTTAGACAGTCATGGTTATGCCTTGTCTCGTTTTTATGTATATATTACTCAGGTCTATTTTGCTATTGTAACTGCTCTATTTTTTATGGGAGCGTTTGAATAGATTTAAAACCATACACTGTATTTCCTCCTACTCTTCCAAAGGAATTAAAAAAACAAAAGCGGTTGTCAGACATAGATTAAGGGGGAAAAGATGTCCAGTGATTGTGTGCATTTCAACATTGCAGAAATTAATAATTTTAAAAGCTGAGCTGGAGATTCTAACAGTCTCGTAGATAATTTTGAGACTTGGTTGTCTGGAATATCAGGTGGATGTGGGTCATACATACCTTTCCTTGGTTTTCACAAGAAACAGACTTATTTGGAAAGAGAAACTGGCCCTATTTGGAGCAAGTTTAGAGGATGGGGACTCAAGCAGTTTCATGTGAGTAAAGGTTAAAGGAAGCTGGACTTAGGCTGGCACAGAGAAGCTGTGCTGACCACGCCTTTCAATGTATTGTTTTTCTGGGGGTAGAATTAGGTTCAAAGGGGTAAGGATACAGATTTGGGCTTAATGTGATAATAATTTTCTAATAATCAGAGTACTCTAAAGCGAGTGTTCTTTTCTTTTTCTTTTTTTCAATTCTGAACTCAGATCAAGGGTAGAACCTTCATAGTATAAATATCAGTAGTAAAACCTTTTCATCATACCGGTAGCTCAGAACAGATTAGCCTTTCAAACACACATATCTCCCACCTGAATCTCATTCATCCATCAGCAAGTCCTCAGTTATCTGCTGCCATCTTTACACAGATACACACACACACGCACATACGCATGCACCATTATTGTTTATGCTTTCTCTTCTCAGGTATAGAGATCATGTATCAGGTAGACTGGAAGGTCTTCTGAACCTCAGATTTGGCTGTTTTCATCATTGATCCATGAGGATGTTATTTTCTTGATGGGTAATAATTCACCTCGCACTGGAGGTATTACAATAAAAAAATGAACAATTTAGCAGTTTGAGTTCATACTTTAGAAAGATAGTTGCACTGTGTTGTCTTAATGACCTTTCCACCTTGACTTTTTAGTACGGTATTAACTCTCTTAAGCTTCCTGCAATTTAATTGCCTGGAAAACTGTATTATACTTTGGCCACATACTTTGTTTTCTTATTATTGTACGAGTATTTCTTAATACGGCACTTATAAAAACAAAGTGTATAAAATGCCAATACTTCAAATCATAATGGCATATCTCTGGGAAGCCCTTGGGGGCATAAAGTGTGTTTTCATCCTTTTTCTATTCCACAACTCTTTAGCCCTTGCACATGGAGGTGCCCAATATGTATTTATTGAATTGAACTAGAAAGAAAGATGGTCTGTTAATTAACAATCCTACTGGGAGAACTAATCTTTCTTTGTAAGTTAATAATACAGGGAACTGATTTCTGTAGTTCCAAGCAAATCCATTTTCATGTATTTTTAAACAATACTAGCTTAAAATACTTCAAAGACTAAAATGCTGTAAAGCGCATGTCAGTCATTCTGTGAGCTCTACCCATCCTCCAGGTTCTAATGAATAAGAATGACTCTTTTTATTCTCTTGAGTTCTAGAGGAATGTTATTAAAGAAAGGAAAAAGATATGCCTTTCATGAAATTATCTGCCAACGAGGAATCTATAGCCAAATGAATCTATAGCCAAATGAAAAGTGACTGAAACAAAAATTAAAGGTCTATGGTCTCAGGTGCCTTAACTGTATTGGTAGTTATGAAAGTTGTCCTTGGAATATTAGATCATTAATGTGAGACCTGCAATGGCCCTTGGAGATCATCTGGTTGAGAAGTTCTTATCTGAAGGATAGGGATGGGCTTCAGGAGTTTGTGAACCCATTAAAATTGCATACAACGTTTGCATGTTTGTGCACATGGGTATTATTCTGGCAAACGAGTCATTTCCCTCAGGGTCTTAAAAGTGTCTTGACCCTGATAAAGTTGTAGAATTGGTGAGTCCTAATCCATTCCCTTATAATTAAAGACAGACAAGGAGGCACAGAAATTCTTGTGTCTTCCTTGAGGTAACCCTCTGTACTGATGGAACTAGGGCTGTTTCTACTTGAATGAGGACTAGTGGGTCGTGCTCTAACCAAGTTTTTTGTATTTGCTTATTTACTACTTTTAACTGTCCTTGAAAGTAGCTATACTGATTTCTCCCCCATTTTACAGATGAGAAAACTGAGACTAAGAAGTTAACTCACCCCAACTCCCACAATGTATGAGTGACAGCAGGATTTGGATTAGGCATTTTGGTTCCAGAGACTATACTCTTAACAACTAAGGTCCAGCGTCCCTTGTAGATGATTTGCCAGGATGCCATGCCACTAGTAAACTGTTTCAAGATACTGTGACTTGGAATTTGGGATGTGAAAAATGGTCCTTGTTTGTTGTAAAATAAATGAAGCGTTTTAAAAAAGTTTTTAAAGAGTTAAACATACTGAAATGTATTTTTTCCTTAGCATGCGATGATGCTACCTGTTTTGACCCACCATATCCGCTACCACCAGTGCCTAATGCACCTGGACAAGTTGATAGGCTATACTTTCCAAGATCGTTGTCTGTTACAGGTAAGAATTGCTCTCCTGTAAAGTACACTCAAATAATAACAGGGTAGGAATAATTCATCTTGTGGGCTACAAATGAAGCTCTGAGTTCTATATTCTGGGAGATGATGAGTGTTTAGAAACATAGTTCTCTCTATTCTGGTTGCCACTTTTAAACCCTTTTCCTCAAGGCTGTCCCTTGAGAAATAAACTAAAGGAAAAATTTGCCTGTCAAACCTGTCCCCCTCCTTTCAGCTCTTCCTTCTTTATGGCTCTTCTTTCCAGGTGCTGAGTACCCTAATTCCTCTGAAAGATGTGGCTTTTTAGGTTTGTTTTCAGACAAAGCTTGTACCAGAGCTCTGGGAATTTAACAGTGGAGGAGATAAGATGGAAAGATCAAGGCTTAATATTTGACTAGACAGATCTCTGTTGCATTTGGGCTGATAAAAGACGGCATTTCTACGTTGAGGCTTTAAGACTGAACTTATTTCATTGACATTTTAGCTGGCCATGACTCACCCTAGTCATCACTTAAATTTTGGAATGAATCCGGATCATGCCCGGAATTCTTTGTCTAACTGTGGAATTCGGCAGCCAAAATATGGAGATAGGAAAGTTCATCACATGCACATGCGGAAAAAAGGTGCGTTTGGATTCTGCTCTCATGTCTTGGACCGTGTTCTTGTTGTAAATTAAATCCCTGCCAGGAATGGTCTTCTGGTGGGGACCGTTTCATCTTCAGTCTTTAGTGCTTTCTGACCCATAAGTAATCACATTTACTCTGAACAGAGCATTTTTATAAGGGTGGATGAATTTTTTAGAGAAAATTCTTTTTACTGTCAAGTGTTTTAAGTAACTAAGTTGATTAAACTTGTAGACATGCAGATATTAAATCATTTAAAGTCAAATTGGGATGAGATAGATTTTCTTTCTACATGTCATATTATGGTCCTAGAATGCTTCTAATAGTATTTGCTTGTGTATTTTTCTTTAATTAGGAATTAACACCTTAATAAATATCATGTCACGCCTTGGCCAAGATGATCCAACTCCTTCAAGGTAAAGTAGATTTTTTCTTGTAATGGCTTTATTGAGATACAATTCACATGCCATGCAATTCACCTATTTAAAATATACCATTCAGTAGTTTTTAGTATGTTGACAGTGTTATTCAATCCTGATCACTACCTAATTTTAGAACATTTCATCACTCCAACAAGAAACCCCATACCTATTAATAGTTGCTCCCCATTTCCCTCAGCCTGTTCAGCACTAGGCAACACCAATCTACCGTCAGTTTTTATGGATTTGTCTATTATGAACATTACATGAAGTGGTATCATAGTATATGTTGTGATCCTTTGTGACTGGCTTCTTTTACTTAGTGTAATGTTTTTTAAGATTTATCCATGTTATAGTATGTATCAGTACTTCATTTCTTTTGAATTTTCCATGGCATGGTTGTACCACATTTTAGTTATCCATGTGTCACTTGATGGGCATCTGGGTTGTTTCTACTTTTTTGGCTATTATGAATGTTGTTGCGAATATTTGTGTACAGATTTTTGGGTGAACGTATATTTTGATTTTTCTTGGTTGTTTACCTTGGGGTGGAATTGTTAGGTCATATGGTAACTCTGTTTAACTGCCAGACTGTTTTCCAAAATGGCTACATCGTTTTATAATCGAAGCAGCAGAATATCAATGTTCTGATTTTTTCGTATCTTTCCCAGCATCTGTTATTATCTGTCGTTTTGATTCTAGCTATCCTATTAGGTCTGAACCGTTATCTCATTGTAGTCTTGTTTGAATTTCCCTGATGGCTAATGATGTTACGCATCCTTTTCATGTGCTTACTGGCCATTTGCTTATCTTCTCTGAAGAAATATCTGTTTGAATCCTCTTGCATTTGTAATTGGGTTATATTTTTATTATTCAGTTATCATTTTTTATATATTCTGTATACAAGTTTCTTATCAGATATGTGAATTGCAAAAGTTTTTTTCTCATTCTGTTGATCTTTTTAGTCTCTAGATGATATATCTTTTAAAGCAGCAGCCCCCAACCTTTTTGGCACCAGGGACTGGTTTTGTGGAAGACAATTTTACTAGGGCTGTCCTGAAAAAATCCAAACATGATACCTCTGTTTTTTCTATTACGGTACATGGTTAGATTCTTTTTTTTTTCTTTCTTTTTTTTTAAGATTTATTTTTATTGTTTTTGACAGAGAGAGAGAGAGAAATGCAGAGACAGAGAGAATGGAGAGGGCCCAGAACAGTCTGCATAATTACACATCATTGGTTTTAACACATAGTTTCATTCCACAGGTGGGCGGGGCTGCACAGGGCAAGAATTGGGCCGGGCCGGTGAGAACTGAACTGGGGGCACTCCCCAGTTCAGCATATGGGTCCGCGTGGGCCAGGGCCGGGATTTGATCCTTGGTCCCCAGGGCTGCAAAGTGAGTGCTTAACCCACTGAGCCATCCCGGCTTCCCCAGATTCTTTCTGGATAGCCCTCATATACCGTATTTTCCGGCGTATAAGACGACCGGGCGTATAAGACGACCCCCTAATTTTACAGTTAAAACATAGGTTTAGGCCTATATACGACCCCCTAATTTTACAGTTAAAACATAGGTTTAGGCCTATATTCGCTGTATAAGACTACCCCCGAGGCTGTAGTCTTATACAGCGAATATAGGCCTAAACCTATGTTTTAACTGTAAAATTAGGGGGTCGTCTTATACGCCCTGTCGTCTTCTACGCCGGAAAATACGGTAGTTCTTTTGTATGTTGTGAATTCAGTTTGTTAGTGTCGAGGATTTTTGTGTTGTATTTGTAAGAGATACACTTCTGTGGTTTTCATTTCCTGTAATGCTTTTTCCTGGTTTCATTATTAGAACAATACTGGCCTGATGTTATGGGTTGGAAAATTTTATATGTTAGTTTTTCTTATTTTATTTGATGATTTTAAAAGATGCCTTTATATATTAATATTTTTATTTTTTAGGAAAAGAAATTATGAGTTTGTTAGAGCCACATAGATGAGGAGGAGCAAGATCTCAAATGCTTCCTGATATTATCACCTTTGTGTGGCCTTGAGCCCCTGAAGAATCTGGGAAGGAAGTGGGCTAGGTCTATATAAATTCATTAACACTCTGGAATTGAATGAAAGCAGATTCCTAGTGGCTGATGAGGCTCCGTGGTTGCTCCCAGGATTATCTTTGTGTGGGAAGTACAGCACATTGTATTTTAAAAGACAGTAGAGGAAATTGCTTGAGGGTGGCTTTCCTTTAAAATGAGGAGTTCAAAAGTTGAATAACCAGGCTTGTCCCTCTTGGGATCCAGCCTTAGATGGATTAAAGGTGGTAGAGCAGGGTTGGAGGTGAGAGAGTTAAGACTATTGCTGTAGCTGATAATGGCCCTCCGCAGCCAGGAGAGTGAGTGCCCAGCCATACGGGCACAGCCTCCTTTTCTACCGTTTTCTTCATATATCACTTTAAAAATTGGTTTGCCTTGAGTTACTTAAAAAGAGAGTACTCTTTTAAGATGATCATAAACTAAAACTATCTTTCCTCTTCAATCAAGAGGTAAAAATATAGGCAGCATGAAACTTTAAAATTCCAGAGTGAAGATGATCATACAGCTTTGTACAGTTTCTGTGAGAGTCTAAGCAGAAAAGAACTAATTGTAGGAGCCCTTAATCACACCCTCAGGGATCATGTGCCCACGATTTTATTTACTCTGCTATATTGTAGTCTCCAGATGACCATTTCTGTATTCCAATAAGTGGAAACCAGAGTTCTCTGCAGCCCCTTTCAGCAAGGCTACACATGTCATAGACATGTCCTTTTCAATGATGAAAACACAGGTTTAAATGAGCTTTGTCTCATCTTCCCCAGCCATGCTTGTTGGTTTGTAAATTGTCTTTGATAGCATTGTTCGAAATTCATGGTATATGTTTCCTTTTGCTCTGTTACAAAGAGATGACTTTCTTACCGTGGGAGAAGGTATGATAGCTGAGAAACTGTGTTCTTTCTGAATTTCCCATTTTGAAAATGATACCATTGACAGAGAATAAACAAATAATCTTCCTTCTCCTTTGACTTCTGGTCTTCGGCGCTTGTGTTGAGAGCTTTTTGCTGTATCTCTGATCTTTTCTGCTGATGTGGAGTTGACCCAAATTTATGTTTAGGTAGAGCCTCCTGGCCTTGGCCTTGGGTCTGCTGCTACTTGAATGCTACTACCCAGCGTTCACCAGCTGGGGCATCCCTGGAGATGTGTACTTCAGAAGCTTCATGCTGGTGTAATTCAACAGACATTTATACAGTGCCTTTTGAGTTTGAGGCAGCTTGGAGGTATTGTAGGGGATCCAAAGGCAAGTAGGCAAAGCTCCCACCCACAAGGATCCCTGACTATGTGGGGTGGGGTAAGGGTGCAATAAACATAAATAACTTAATATAAGGAGACTATTGAGTGCTCTAGTGAAGGTCAAAAACAAAATAGACACACAAAACTGCTGTGGGTCTAAGGAGAGCTCTGGCGGTTGTTTAGAAATTATAGGTCAGTTTTGTACTGTGCACTTGAATAATTGAGTTCACTTGCAACGATTTGCCCTCTTCTCTGTTTGTGTCTTGGTTTGCTGTTATAAAATGGGATGCGTTAGTCCCTGCTCCTTGGAATTGTTTGTGTATCTGTGAAGCAAACACTAGCAAATCACAATTGTTGGTAGTTAGATGTCCTCCCGAGCATGCTTGCTCAGAATTGTGGGCTTGAGAAAGGAAAGAGCGAGCGAGCCAGTAGGTTGTATGGGAAATCTTTCTGGCACTACTGGAAGTGGAGAGGTGGAGGAGCAAGGCAGTCAGGGGAGAAAGATGAGAGGAGGGGCTTTTGATTGGATGCTGATTCTCTGCGGCTCCCTGAACTCCGCTCTCCTCCCTGCCCTTCCTGCAGTATGGTTAGTGACCGTGCCTGCAGGTCCCCTCACACTGCTTCTGTGGTCAGTCTTCTTGCTGTCGTTTCTGGAGCCTGATTCCAGTTCTCGGAGGTAACCTGCTTGAAAGCTTTCTGTGAAGTCTTGTGTCCTACTGAGTAAGTTGGAACCTTCCCACCTGGCAGTCCCAGAACCTGTGACCTGGCCCCAGGCCACTTTTCCAGGCTCATTTTTCCTTTCCCTGTGGCTCACAGAATGCAGACTGTGCGGTCAAATGTGCAGTTTCTCTCTCCCTAATGCCAGCAGTCATTGTACAAGCTACCTGTAAATGCTCTCTATCAAACCCTGTGACTTCCTGCCCAAATTCTGCCAGCATTTGCTTTATGGTGCATATTCTAGTTCCTCTATGTATTAATATTATAAATTATAAATATTAAAAATATTTAAATATTTAATATTAAAAATATTAAAAATATAAAAAAAAATATTATAAATACGTTATAGGCTGATTTTCTTTACTTGTACTATAAGCATTTTCAAGGTCTATGGTCCTTCTCTTTTTTTTTTTTTTTTTTTAATTTCCTTCCCTTTTGCACCTAGTGCTTTCACAGATCAGGGGCTCAGTAAATAAGGATTAAAGGCAAGAATGCCATTCATGATATGACTTTTATCCCAGGTTATTTACTTGCTGGCTAGCAATAGTGGGACTGGGGCGTTAAGAAGGGTCATGGTCAGAGCCATCAGCAGGGATTCAAATGGCTGGTTAGTGTTATTTAATCTCTTTGGGATTAGCTAGGGTTTACAAAAAGGTATGAAGACTTAAAATTAATAAATAAAGTCCTGTCTGCCTATCAAAGCTACAAAATAATTAACTTTAATGATGACATCATCCCAAGCAAATATGCCGCCTTGATTTTTTAAAAATGTTACTGTTTAATCACATAAAACTCAGTTGTATAGTTACATTTGACTCTTGAAAATTACAATGTAATGTTACCACAGAAAGGGTCTCTGAAGGATTAGGCATTTGGTGACATTAGGTAATCCATGTATTATCAATAAGACCTTTGGGAAAGAGGGGCCAGAGATTGGTAATGGAAAAATGAGAGAATGAAGTGGCTTTGTTTTATTTGTTTTGTTGTAACTGGTAGAGTCATTGTTAGACAGAATATTTAAGAATCTGTTGGACCGACAAAGACACATATGGACTATTTATTAATGTCTGTGTTTTTAAGGAAATTATTGCTGCAGAGTATTTTTTTTAAATCAGTTATACACAAGTATTTTGCATTAAAAACATAGTAACAATATGCACTGAATATATGTGAATTCCACTGAGCGGACTTACTGACTTCAGTGCCTTAAGTTAAGTAAGTCCCAAAGATGTTTCATCTGGGATCGGGGGGTCCTGTGGGTCCCAGATCTGATAGTTCCATGACCTCCCCTCCCCACAAATGTCCAGGTAGATAGATGTAATAAAATGAAGGAATTTCTGAATTAGATGGGAGGTTTGACTGAGCTCTGAGGCCCCTTCTAGCTCTACTCTACCAGTCCTACGTGGGGCTTAGAAGGCAGAATGAGAAAATGTTGTCCATACCCTCACTCTAGCAATTACCCATAGACTTTGCCCAATCCCAAGATGGTTTTCCATGGAATAAATGAAATCTTACAGTAATTACAGTTATAGGGAGACTTGTGTTTTATAAAGTGCTTCGAATTCCTCAGACCAAATGTGCTGTATAAATGTTACAGTTAATCTAAATTTCATAATGCCTCTTGATTCAGTTCTCAAAAACAACTGGAGTGTTTTACTGCTCAGTAAACATCTCATCTTGGAGCTTGCTAAGTATTTATAATGGGGATGATTAAAGAAAGTATAAACAATGGAAGGAGGAACCAAAGGTTGGCTACTGGAGTCAGCAAAGACTAGCAACTCACTGTCCATTTTCTAGGGAAACCATTGGGTTAGGAATTGTCCATTATAACAATAAACTAAAGTGATGTTTCATCCCCATTTTAGTTTGTGGCTTACTGCCAGAGTTTAGTCACAGTGTAGACACACAAGAACATATGCTTGATACAGGCAAATTATTTAATGGATGGCAGACTCACTATTGAATAAGTTTGTAGAACAGTGAGTGACCTTGTATTTTAACACAACGAATAATAGTCAAATTTTGTGGTTATTAAAATCCTAGACATAGTTCTTGTCTCTCTGAAAGTTTATAAAAGAAATTAAAGTAAAATTTACGCCAGTGTGACTTCTTTCAAAATAGTATATGACTCAAAGCAGCTATTATTCTTTGACTAGATGTCTTATTATTCTTTAATAAAGCATAAGTTGACCCAAATATGGTTTTATCTCTACCACAGCCTCCTGCCAGGGTTTCTTGCTTTCCATATTATTAATAAATAGATTTTCCTGTATAGTACTTTGAACTGTTGGGAAGAAAATAATGTTTGTACCACAGAAAATGCATTTTTATTTTACTGGCTTGTGAACAACAGTAAAAAAATATTAATTTCCTTTTTAAAAACTTACCATTTCTTTCTTAGTTCCTACCATCTCTCAGGACAATAGCTTATTAAGTTTCATGAAATTAAATAAGCAAGAGGACTTAGGAGTTAACATCATCTTATCATTAAATTGTGCCTTATTCCTTGATGCTTTCTCTAAGAATGATGACAGATGCTTTTGGCGTTCTGGTGTGTTTGACAGAAAGCAAAATTGCCGTATTGGGTAGTTCCTAAAAGATTAAAAACACCCAAATATATATATATATATATATATATATATATATAATGTTTTATATTCTGTTATAGAACTTTTTAGTTACTCATGACTAGTTGTTTAGCAACAGAAAATATATGTCTTTTAAAATCTAATATATATTTGGTAAAGATAAGAAAAATATGTTTGGGGGCCTAATGCTTATTTTCTTTATTTTCTTCTTCTTTTTGTATATTATTGGATTATGAATTCTTCACCATAGCCATATATTTTCTCTTTCTCTTTTTTTTCTTATTTTCCATTATTGGCTATTAATTCTTTGCCAGAACGCCTTTTTCACATAGATGATGGCCCTAAATTGAAATGAGGCTTAGAATCACTTCTTCGTTGCTCGTCTTCCCAGTTTTCTCCAATTACATTTATTTTTCTTCTAAAATACTAAAATATGGATGAACGGTAGGGTAGAAGAATCAACTTATTTATGAGATATGTGAAATAATATAAAATTGAGCTCAAAATACCAAGTAGATAATTTGCTAGTCAAGAGTCATTTAATTTACAAATTTTATTTTGTTTTTCTTTACATATACTGAAACTGTAGGGAGACTTTAAATATGGAAACTAAACTGGCACGCACAGAACAGAACAATAAGAGTATGTAATTTTGTCATAAGTTGAGTAATAAATGTTTGGACGTGTGGGTAGTTGGGGTGCCTGCATCCCTGAGAGCTCTAGTAACAGGACAGGCCGCCCACCTGACCTTAACAATGAGCAGGATTTGGGAGAGGAAGCGTGCACGGGAGAGGGATGGTGTGTCTGGTACGTGCAGAGGCTGATAAACTTGGGAGTTCTACAATTGCTGTTGAGAGTGGATAAAACGGGTGGGTACAATGGCACTAGATAAAGAATGGCCAGGAAAGCACTACCATTTCGACTTGATAGCTGCTGATTTTTTAGAGACAGTGAGAGTGGAGTCTGGGAGGCCACTCCTGCTCAGGCACCAGGGTCTTCCTTTCCTTACCTTCCTTTCCTCCTCACTGTTGTCACCATTCTTTCTGGTTTCCTCCTGATATACAGTCCCCTACCCCCAATATTTCCTCTTTCTGCAGCTAGCCCAGAAACAAACACTCAGATGCTTCTCATATCTGACTTTAGACAACTCATTCGGTCTTACCCCACTCTAAACATAACCAGGTTTGTATCTATCACTTAGAAGAGATTGCCCATCAGTGGCCTCACTATTTCTTCTGATCTTACTTGTATCTGTTTCTTTCTTGAAACATGTTCTCTTTGGCTAGCCGCAGGGATCTCCAAACTTCTTAGCCCGCGGGCCGCATTAACTATCAAACAGCAGTTTGGGGGCCGACTACACACTCGAGGTCCAAATAAAAAAGAATCAAAACATAGATGTTGTTTTTAATTATTTATTTA
>PVKE010041000.1:0-14356 GCA_004027555.1 Craseonycteris thonglongyai | reverse complement strand
GGGGAGGGGAGGGGGAGAGGAAGGGAGGGAGAGGGGGAGGGGGCATGGGTCGCAAAGCCAGACGAAGGAGCAGGGCTTCCTCTGGCCCCTGGGAGAGCTGTCTGGGCAGAGGCGGCTCTGAGCGAGGACTGACCCGGGCTCAGGGCGCCCTGACCTTGGCCTGACCTTGGCCCCGGGGTCTGCACACCTGCTCACGCGCCCCCCCCGTGGTCAGCCCAGCAACGCCAGCATCGTGGTCGCTCCACGCCCCAGATCGCGTGCGCAGCTGCAGCCGGGCCCTGCGAGCCCCCTCTGGGCGTGGAGACCCGCGGGTGCCCGTGGACGGCAGGTCCACCACCCTTCATGCCGGGCTGGGCACGGTCGGCTGGGAGGGGCCGCTGTGTGGGGCGCCTGGTCGCTTCGTGCACCTTTTTCCCAACGTGAGAGCACAGCCAGGTGGCCGGTCCTCTCCCACCACGTAGGGTGCATGTCTCCCCTGCAAGGAGTGCGGAGCCTTCGTGTCAAGGCCACGCTTTCTGCATTGCAGCCTGTGCGCTGTGCACACTTGGCCGCACATGCGCTGTGCGGAGTCCGGGGATCCCAGCCCCCGCAGGCCTCATGGGCACCGCGCAGCGCCACCTTCTGGCCGGCACGAGCGCTGCACCCTGAGGCAGGCTCCTGGAACCCCGGGGCACTCGGTTTACCCAGCCTCTGCCGCCCCTGGCTCTGCCTCTCCCCCAGCCCAGAGGGAAGCCGGGCGTGCTGGGGGGAAGACGTGTGGCCTTGGGAGACAGCGGCCCACGGCTATGGATCCCCGCTGTTTGTGCATCAGGAGTTACACTGGCTGATGCGGACCCGGGATGATGAAGGGCACAGGGTCCCTGACACCAGGACGGGGAGTAGAGATGCCTGGAGGGTGGGTTGTGGCAGCCCCTGGTCAGCTGTGGGCCCTGCAGCAAGCTGCTGCAGCTGTTGGAGGCTCAGCTTTATCACATGTGAACAGGAAAACTGGGGCCACTAACGAGCCCCCGGTGTGGTCGCTTTAAAAAGACATACTTTATGTGAAATATAAAGCACGTGATAGACATTCACCAAAAGGGAGGCCCGTGTACTTTTTACGGATGGAATAACTGCTCAGACAGAGGAGGGGGTGTGGAGAAGTGGGGGTCAGGAAAGGCTTCACAAATGAGGACAGTTCAGCTGGGGTTTTGAAGGAGGAGTAGGAGTTTTCAGTCAGCTCTAGGGGAAGGGCATTCCGCATGGGTGAACTGTGTGGACAGAGGCGTGGTCGGAAGAGGTACTGTGGGGCGTTGGGGAAATCGTAGGTAGTTTGGTCTAAGCATAAGGACAGAGAGGTGAAGCAGGGAGAACTGAAACGAGACAGGTGAGCTCAGGCGGAATGTCTAGGTGGGGGTCGTGGGAATCTGATAAAAAGATCCCGGGTCGGTGCAGCGTCTGGGAACCATCAGTGTGTAATAATTCTAACAGCACCACAACCTTGCGAGGTAGGCACGGATGTCCTTATTTTACACCAGGCTGGCGGCTCCCAGCAGCCTGGTGGGAGAGGCGGGAAGAAAATCTGCTGGACCCACCTGCAAGGCGATGCAGGCCGTGTTCAGACAGACGGGGACCCCGACTTCTGGGAGAAGAGCCGGCTCACCTGGGACCACCCCCAAAGCAGAACGACAGCACCGGGAGAAGGCTTTGCACCAGGCAGAACTGGCCACAATGGGGACCCTGACACCCTCTAGTTCTCAGTCCCGGCCACAGAACTTAATTTGCACGTAGAAAGGTAGAGCTCCGACCCAGCGGCGCCACCTCCTGGTCACCTTGGTGTTTCTGGCAGACCCTGATTGGCCACCTGAGGGGGGTGGACACGCTGAAGGAAGTCTCCAGGGTCCCAGGCTTCTCAGGTGACCCTAGAAGCCCACCTGCAACTCTAGCGAGGACTCCAAAAGCCTGGAACCCTGGAGGAGTCAGTGAGTCAGGGTGAGTGGGGAAGGCTGAACCCCAAAGGAAAACGAGGTCTGAGTGACCCTGGAGAAGGAGAAGGCGGGACCAGAGCAGCAGGGGTCCCTGGGGGAGCGGCCCCATGCCCAACCTGGGGGCCAGGCCTCCGAACCCCAACGGCCCAGGACGGTAGAGCGCTCCTCTCTCAGGGTGGACCGGTGCTGGGGGTCCACGATCCAGGGGGAGTAGAGGTTTTAGGGATCCCCGGGAGGGGGGACTGGGGTTCAGGGGGAGTGCGCTGGCCCCTGGGGACCCTGGCTTGGAAGAGAGTTTTAGAAGAGTCACGCCAGGGCCCCAGACCCTTAAGGTATGGGACATGCTTCCCAAGGGGGCCGCGCAGGGCAGAGCAGGTGGGCCGATCCCGGCAGGCGAGGCCCGAAGCCGCTCAGCAGCCTGGCTGCAGCAGCGCCCCCGGCTCTGCCTGTTACCCAGTCCTCGCCTCACGCTCGTTCACCTGGATGGGCCCAGGTGAGCCCCCCGCCTCCCAGGAGCGATCACAGCCTGCGCCTCTGAGCAGAGGAGTCACAGCCATGACGGGGCGGGGGCCTCAGAGCTGAGAGAGAGCCGTGGCCCGGGGGAGGCTCTGGACGCGGGGTGGGCTGAGACGGGCCCCCCTCAGCAGGACTGGTCGCTGTGCAGCGTGCGGCGGCAGCAGGAGAGCGCAGAGAGAAACAAGGGGGGTCAGCCTCCCCAGAAGCACTGTGAGGGGGCTCAGACCACTGGTCTTGCACTAGGGGGCCGGCTCCAGGCTGGTTGGGCCACCTTGTCTGAACAGGGACACTCGGTGGCAAGGGCGGCAGCAACAGGGGAATGGCTGAGGAGGGTCTTGCTTCACACGGGCTCTCTTTGCTCTGCTTGCTGGGGCTGGGGGAGCTACTGGGCAAAGGTGAGCAGGGCACGCCTGTTAAATGTTAATGGGGGGAGGCCGGGATGGCTCAGTGGGTTAAGCGCTCACTTTGCAGCGCCGGGGACCAGGGATCGAATCCCGACCCCGGCCCGTGCGGAACCATATGCTGAACTGGGAGCTCCCCCAGTTCAGTTCTCTCTCTGTCTCTGTATCTCTCTCTCTCTCTGTCAAAAAACAATAAAAATAAATAAATAAATATTAAAAAAAAAATGTTAATGGGATGACATCGTGGGTGCTGCCCTGCCATACCCAGCCTGAGAGCCGTTCACGGCCCGAGGGCCTGGTGGAACGGGCACATTTTAATAATGGCAGTGACTGCCCGCCCCAGACTCCATGTCAAGCTCCTGAACCATGTCGCATGTTGCTTGCTCCTTCTTGATGGGGCTTCTGACTGGTGACCGGACCTAAATGCTGAAGTCCTGCGGAAAAAAGAGTTCATGTCCTGGCGGTGCTAGAACATTCTGCAACCGTGTCGGTGCAACCTTTAAGGAAGCAGTGCTGGGGAAGCCGGGATGGCTCAGTGGGTTAAGCGCTCACTTTGCAGCCCTGGGGACCGAGGATCGAATCCCGGCCCCGGCCCGTGTGGACCCATATGCTGAACTGGGGAGTGCCCCCAGTTCAGTTCTCACCGGGGTGAGACCCTGGCCCAGTTCCTGCCCTGTGCAGCCCCACCCACCTGTGGAATGAAACTTTGTGGAAAAACCAATGATGTGCAGCTATGGAGACTGTTCTGGGCCCTCCCCCTTCTCTCTGTCTCTGTCTCTGTATCTCTCTGTCTTCCTCTGGCAAAAACAATAAAAATAAACCTTTAAAGAGGCAGTGCTGGGGGAGGCTTGTCCTTCCCGGTGAAAGAAGAAACAGGTGTCAGAACCACTGGTGAGCTCCCCTGAGACAGATGGCTTTTCAGATGGTCTGGGTGCCCTGCACCTTTCTTCTCGTGTCCGGGGGACCCCTGCAGCCCTGGCCCTGGGTACACGGCCTGTGCTGATACCCTGGCATTTCTCACAGTGCTTGATGGTGCAGGGGCTCCCCTTGCACTCACGGTTCTGTGTCTGTGGGCCAGTTGTCCATTTTCTTTTTAAAATTCTTTTTTTTTAATAGTTTTTTTCAGAGAGAGAGAGAGAGAGAGAGAGAGAGAGAGAGAGAGAGATACAGAGAGAGAACTGAGCTGGGGGAGCTCCCAGTTCAGCATGTGGGTCCGCACGGGCCGGGGCCAGGACTCGATCCTCGGTCCCTGGGGCTGCAAAGTGAGCGCCTAACCCACTGAGCCATCCCGGCTTCCCCTGTTGCCCATTTCCTGAGCCTCGTTTTCCATCTCTGCCAAATGGGGATTGCACTGCCTGCCCCTTGCTCCTGCGAGACTGCAGGGATCTTTAAGACTGCTATTGATAAACAGAGAAATTGGGGAAGCCGGGATGGCACAGCGGGTTAAGCGCTCTCTTTGCAGCCCCGGGGACCAAGGATCGAGTCCCAGCCCCGGCCTGTGCGGACCCATATGCTGAACTGGGGTGCGCTTCCCATGCAGGAGGCCCCTGGCCCCCGCCCACCTGTGTGGAACGAAACCATGTGGAAAACTGATGATGTACAACTATGGAGATGGCTCTGGGCCCTCCCCCTTCTCTCTCTGTCTCTGTCAAAAACAATAAAATAAATCTTAAAAAAAAAACAAACCCCAGAAATTTCAGAGCACGTGGTCCCAGATTACTGGGGTCTAGAAATCTATCTGATAAAGGAGTGACAGGAAGAACTGGATCTGACTTGAAGGAGGTATTTTATTTCTCGGGGCAAGTTGGGACTGTTGTCAAGGTTAACAGGAAGTGCGGAGATGAAAGGGACCCCTCAGACCACCCAGTCCCGCACCCCTGTTATGTTTCAGTATGACCTTAATCACATCTGCAGCGACCTTCTTTCCAAATGAGATTACATCCTGGGGTACTGGGGGTTAGGACTTCAACATACCTTTTATCTATCTGTCTATCTATCTATCTATCTATCTATCTATCTATCTATCTATCTATCTATGGGGTACAATTCAATTGCTAACATAGGAAATATGGCCCAATGAGGTCTCATTTGTAATCCACTGCTCAATTCCCTTCTGTCTGCTCCCGATGCCTAATTAATACCCAGTCATCTTCCCGATTCTTAAACTTCTAGTAGTTTCGGGCTTGTGGGCCATTCCTAGGACCAGTTGTCCAGAAGGAGTCAGATGTGCTTGGTGGATGAAAAGAAGGATGAATGAGTCGTCGGGGACCTGCCCTGTGTTCTGCAGGCAGTGAAGGCCCTGCAAGCCGGGGGGAAACAGTCGTGTGAGACAAAGTCCTGAGGCCGCTGCCAAAGAGTACTTCAGCTCTGAGAGGCGGTTTCCCCTCCTCAGTGCCCGGGGGTGTTCTTGGGTCTATGTGTCATGGCTGAGCACCCTGGCCCGGCTCCTCATGCCAAGAAGTTGGCGGCAAGGTCAGCCAAGAGCGTGCACATCCGTACAGTCGGGAGTGCTGGGGTCGCTGGGTCAGCCGGCAGGGCAGGCGGCTGGATGTGGGGGTCAGGCAAGCTCATCACCTGGCAGAACTGCCTTCTTGGTGGAGCTGGAGAGTGGAGCCACTCAGCGCTCAGGTCTGCACTAGCTGGGTGTTCGTGCGACAGGGACGAGGGGCAGGGTGGGGGACCTTGCTTAGGAGAACGTGGAGCTATGTTTAGGCTCTGCTGGTGCCAGCTGGGAATTTTTCATGATTCTGGAACAAGGGGTCCTGCCTTTTCATGTGTCACTGGTCCCTGCCAAGGCCGTAGCGGAGGTCCTGCTGAGTGGCCTCAGTGCTGGGTCCTGTGTGAGGGCCACAGGTACCACGGAGTCCTACACCCACGCTCTGATGTGAAGGGAGAACGCAGAGGGAGGCTGGGAGAGCTCAGCGGTTGGAAGTTTGCCTTGTAATTGTGAGGTACGGGGTGTGATTCCTGGTGCTGGCCCGTGCAAACCGTTATGCTGAACTGTGGTACAACTGGTCACCACTGGGAGGGCAGCAGAGGTTCTCACCTCCCATGAGGGGGGCCCCTGGTTTGGTTCCTGCCCATGCGGCCCCACATCCACCTGTGTGGAAAGAAACCATGTCACAACTAATGATGTGCAACTATGGAGACGGCTCTGGGCCCTCCCTCCACCTCTCTCCTTCTCAAACAATAAAATAAAAACAAAGTCTTAAAAACAAAAACAGAGAACACGAAAAGGAAAGAACCGAGAGCCAGCGGACGAGGGCGTGAGGCTGGTGTGCAGACCCCACGAGGCTTCAGTTTCAGCATCGCCAGCGGCCTATAAATAGCTGTGAGACCTCGGGCCAGTCAGGTAGCCTCTCTTGGCCTCAGTTTCTTCATCTGTAAAATGGACACACAAGCAACAGCTCTGCCTGTCCCCCAGAATTGCTGTGAGTTTCTTGAGAGGAGGGCCTCAACTCGCCACTTACGTGCAGCGTGCGGAACCGAGCCCAGCACCTCGCGTTCAGTAGATTCAGTGAGCCGTAGAGGAGCCACGTGAGGTGACGCAGGGAGAGGTCTCAGGCGAGGCCACACGAATGATGGATTGGCCTGACGTGTCATCGTAACACACTGTCTGACGTCGTGTGCAAGCCTGCCAGCTGGACCCTGCTGCTCTGAGTTTCCTGCAGAAGGAGGGCAGACCCTGCTCACGTTGGGGGTGGACCCTGGAACAGTTGCTCCATGGATGCTTGACATGCTGGGGCGAAGGTCTTAGGAGAGTGCGGGACGCTTTTCCTAGTCAGCCCGGCTGGACTGGCAGTCTTCCCCTGGGATGGTGCAATCATGATTGTTGCAGCCACGTTTTCGAATGCACGCTGTTTTCACGGAGTTAACCTACTTCGCATCATACCCCTGTTACTAAATGAGGCTCTGACACAGGGGCCTGGCCGCCTTTCACGACTGGGAGGGGACAGAGTTAGCCCGGGCCCCAGGTCTCTCTGGTACCCCTGTCTCGGGTCTTGTCACCCTCGGTGGGTTCTTCCGCGCAGCTGTGTTCAGTGTGTTCCCTGGTCTGGGCCTGTGGTGAGTTGCTATTATGGTTCAGTGTGCAAGACTGTGTGAAAAGAACCAGTTTCGTGTACTTTGGCATCCCATATTTCCCGAGGTTTCTTTTTTTTTTAAAGATTTATTTTATTGATTTTTGACAGAGAGAAACAGAGACAGAGAGAGACAGAGAGAAGGGGGAGGGCCCAGAGCAGTCTCCATAGTTGACATTAGTTTTCCATATAGTTTCACTCCACAGGTGGGCACAGGGCTGCGCAGGGCAGGAACTGGGCCGGGAGCCTCCTGCATAGGTCCCAGCAAGAACTGAACTGGGGGCACACCCCAGTTCAGCATGTGGGTCCGCCTGGGCCAGGGCCGGGATTCGATCCTCGGTCCTCAGGGCTTCAAAGTGAGCGCTTAGCCCGCTGAGCCATCCCGGCTTTCCCTCTCGAGGTTTCTTGAAGTGAGCTAGCTGTGCTGGAGAAACTGCAGGTAGCTAGGTAGTCTCCTTAGAAGTCTAGGAAATATTGTCATTTGTTATCTTGGGTAACAGCTTTATTGTGATGTAATTCGCATACTGTACAATCAACCCATATAAAGTGTCCAAGTCAATGGTGTTTACTACATTCAAGTCATATAGTAGCGCAGTCATCGCCACAGTTATTTTCAGAAAATTTCCCTCACTCCTGAAAGAAACCCCACACCCTTTAGCATGAGCACCCTATTCCCCGCATTAGGCAACTACTAGTCTATTAGATCGTCTCTGTAGATTTCCCTCTTCTGGACATTTCTTTCTTTAAGGATTTATTTTATTGATTTTTGACAGAGAGAAACAGAGCCAGAGAGAGACAGAGAAGGGGGAGGGCCCAGAGAAGTCTCCATAGTTGACATTAGTTTTCCATATAGTTCCACTCCACAGGCGGGCACAGGGCTGCTCAGGGCAGGAACTGGGCCGGGAGCCCCCCACATAGGCCCCGGCAAGAACTGAACTGGGGGCACAGCCCAGCTCAGCATGTGGGTCCGCATGGGCCGGGGCTGGGATTCGATCCTCGGTCCTCGGGGCTTCAAAGCGAGCACTTAACTCGCTGAGCCACCCTGGCTTCCCCATGGACATTTCTTATAAATAGAAGCATAGAGCACGCGGCCTTGTGTCTGGCTTCTTTCACTGAGCACAATGTTCTCCAGTTTCATTCGTGGTGAAGCGTGTGTAGTTGTTCATTGCTTTTTATGGCTGGATAATATCCCATTGCGTGGCTATGCCCCATTCAGCTGACGGACAGTGGGGTGGTTTCCACTTTTTGGCTACGGTGAATAATGCGGTCTGAATATCCGTGCATAGGTTTATTGTGAGGATGTGTGTTCTCCTTTATTTTTTAAAATAAAGATTTATTTTATTGTTTTTTGATAGAGAGAGAGACAGAGGCAGAGAGAGACAGAGAGAAGGGGGAGGGCCCAGAGCCGTCTCCATAGTTGTACGTCATCAGGTTTTTGACATGGTTTCATTTCACACAGGTGGGCAGGGGCTGGGCAGGGTGGGACCCGGGCTGGGGGCCTCCCACATGGGAGGCACAACCCCATGAGAACTGAACTGGGATCACACCCCAGGTCAGCATATGGGTCCGCACGGGCCGGGGCCGAGATTGGATCCTTGGACCCTGGGGCTGCAAGGGGAGTTCTTAACCAGCTGAGCCATCCCGGCTTCCCCTCTCCTTTATTTTTATGTGATTCTTTTCTGGGAGCCACTATGGTCTCTGGAGCCCCCTATGGGTGACACTGAGTCTGCTGGCGCCCTGGTTTCTCATCTGTAAAACAGATCTGGGAGATGTGCTGCTGTGCATGTGTGTGTACACGTGTGCCCGTCTTTCTGTGTGTCAGGCTGGAGTGAGGGTAGGGAGGGCTGCGAATCACGAAACAGGCTCGGAGGAGAGGAGAAAGGGAAAACGGGAAGGCACTCTTGGCAGGGGGCAGTGATAGCTCAGTGACCTCCTTCGTCTCTTCTTCCCACTTCCTCTTTGCGGAGCTGGTGACAGGAGAGGTTAAGGCCATTTGAGCTCCGGAGTCCGATGGGCACAGCTTGAATATGGAATCATGCCATGAGTGAGTGAGCGGCCGGGGTGGCCTCCCTAGAGCCCGGTGGTCCTCTTCCCACAGGATCCGGGAATGACCCTTGAGTCTGTAAAGTGCGGAGCTTCCATCCGACACCTGGGAGAGCCCAGGGGATGTGCCGCTCCGTTTTTTACTGCCCCCCCGTTTTGTTTCAGGGTGACAGTTGTCTCTGGCTCCTGTCGCAGTGGCCCTGATTTATCCAGAATCATTCGGATTCTTCAAAGCCCTCTTGGCAGAATGGAAAGAGGATACGCTGTGCATTGGACAGACTAGGTTCACACCCTGGGCTGTGACGTATTGGGGGGCATGGCCACTGGACCTCTCTGAGCCCTGTTCTCTCTTTCTGTTGATACGGATGGTAATTCTCACTTTGTAGGATGTTGAGGGCATCAGATGATAGAGCGTAGACAGCCAACAAGTGGTAACTTGACGGTAGAACAATGCCGAGTGATCTACTCAAGACACACCTGAGGACTAGGTCAGGGTCCCCTGGGGAGGCGGCCCAGGAGGCTGGATCTGCTTTTCCACTGGATGCGTCTCCCACAAATGCTGCTACTCCAGCTGCAGAAATGGCTGGATTTCCAGGGGGCTCTGAATCTTACTTTGATTAACTTTTATTGCATGTTTTACTCCATGTCTGAGCCACATTCAATTATTACCGTATTTTTCGGCGTATAAGACGACCCCCTAATTTTACAGTTAAAACATAGGTTAAGGCCTATATTCGCTGTATAAGACGACCCCCCACTTCCGAGGCTGTAGTCTTATACAGCGAATATAGGCCTAAACCTATGTTTTAACTGTAAAATTAGGGGGTCGTCTTATACGCCGGAAAATACGGATAAATATTTACCCACCTACCCAGCGCATATGGGCCCATGTTCTAGGCCCTCCTCTGATGGGGGTAGGAGACGAGGGAAGGTATTTGAAAGACGGAGACGACATAGGGACTCTTCACAAATAGATCAGAGACTGGGGATGTGGGCGGAGGCTGGCTCAAGGGACCCCCAGTTTTTTATTCTGGTGTTGCTGCTTCTGTTTCAGTGCATGAACTTGGGAAAATCACTCCACCTTTGATTCGTGGATCCCTTTTCCAAGGGAGTTGAATTCGGTGGCTTATGAAGACCCCTTACCAGCCCCGATGCCCTGGAAGAATGTTTGGAGGTAACCTTAGGCAGTTGGTCCTCCCTGCGTATGAAGGTATCTGTCCTCATTTCTTAGCGGGTGGGGACACAAGGCCTGGGAATTGGGACAAGATGTGTAGGCTGGCCTTCCTAGTTTCACGTTTTAATCACTACATATTTGCGTTATCCTTACAGTGATGGCTTTCGGTCAGAACCAGAAAGGTGAGATGTGTTGCATCTGGACCCGGGCTGAGGGCGGGGCAGCCCCCAGGGACCGGCGGAGTACAGCGGCCTCATCCCTTCATGTGCGTTTAGTGCTTTACTACAGACAAGTCAGCCGCACACAAAGGTCAGGGAAGCAATGTAAAGAATGTCTGCGTACGCATCGCCCAACTTCAACAGTTGTTCACATTTTTCCACCTGGTTTAACTTACCATCCTTCCCCAACCCACTTGCTTTTAATTTAAGGCAAATCTCAGACATCTTCTTAGGTCACCTGTAAGTAATTCAGGAGGTATTTCTTTTTGTTAAATGGGTGGTAATTATCAGAGAGATACTTTTTAAAAACAGATTTATTTTATTATTTGAGAGAAGGTAAGAGAGAGAAAGAGAAAGAGAAGAGGGGAGGGCCCAGAGCAGTCTCCATAGTTTGCACATCATTAGTTGTGACATGGTTTTACTTCACACAGGTGGATATGGGGCTGTGTGAGGCGGGAACTGAACGGGGGGGCCTCCCACATGGGAGACGAGAACCTTCACCTCTGAGCCATCCCAGCGGTTACCAGCTGTGCTGCAGTTCAGCACATGGGGTCTGCACAGGCTGGGGCTGAGAATTGAACCCCAGACCTTGAGACTGCGAGACAAGTGCTCGACAGCTGAGCTATCCCGGCCTCCCCTTATCTTATTATTTTATTTTATTTTATTTTTTAAAATATATTTCAAAGTAAATTGCAGACACAGGCTCATACCCTTTCAAGTACTTTAGTGTACATGCCACTACTTGTTCATGGTTTCCAATATTTGTTTACAGTTTTCCCTTTGGAGGTAAATTTTACACACAATAAAATGCATGGATCTTAAGTGCACCATTGTTGAGTTTTGACAAATGCACAGGCAAGCCTGTATCACATGGAATATTCCTATCACTCCAGAAAATTCCCTCATGCCCCTTCCCAGGCAATCCCTGACCCCACCCTCCAAAAGTAGGCTGATCAGACGTCCCGTTTTAAACAGGACAGAAGACAACAGTCCTCTCCCGTTTCAAACTGGGCTAAATTCAAGGTGTCAGTAGGCTGACCATATGTACCTTTTGAAACAGGAGAGTACCGTTGTTTTCTGTCCCATTTAAAACAGCACGTCTGATCAGCCCTATCCAAAAGCCATCACTATTTTGATGGTTTTCTCCTGTAGTTTTTTTTCTCTCTAGAGTTCCAGGGTTTTATGTAAATCAAATCATAGAGTAAGAATTCTGTTGTGTTAGGCATTTTTCCCTCAGCGTGATGACTCATCCGTGTTATTGCATCTCCGTGATTCATTCTTTTAGTGCTGAGTATTCCATCGCCTGAGTATATAACAAAAACAGTTGTGTAGCCACGGCTGGATGCTGGGCTCTTCCGGGGCTGGAAATGACGGAGAAAGCGGCTATGGTGCATATTCTTGTTCAAGCTCTGTGTACATTTGGATATCGTTTTGCTATTTCAGTAGATGTGCCGTGTTACATCTAAACTGTCGTAAATTTTGCATCTTTAATTGCCAGTAATGCTGTGCATTTTTATCCTCTGATAATAATAATCCTTCTTGAATGCTCACTATGGTGACAAGCCCTCTAATTTATCCTCATAGGAATCCTGCAAAGTCGGTGTAATTATATCCATCTCACCTGGGAAGGGACGCAGGCTCATTAAGTGACTTGGGCATGTGGACTCTGACTCACCACTGCTCTGAGTCCCGCTCCAGGCTACACCCCGGCTCCGAGGGCCGTGACAATGGCTCCTGAGTGAACCACCTGGTCACATCTTTGCTCCCTTCTTGGAGGGGCGTTTAGACTCAAACATCAGGTGGTTTCACCAATTTAAATAATTCTGTTAATAGCTCTTTGCAGTTATATCAGTGACAAAGTTTTCCCATTCTGTTGGTTTTCTTCTAATATATATTTTGTAGAATATATATAGCATAACATATACTTTGTTGTATATTTATTCAAGCACATCTATCTTTCTTTTTAAACTTAAAAAAAAATTTATTTTATTGTTTGAGAGATGGTATGAGAGAGAGAGAGAGAGAGAGAGAGACGGGGGAGGGCCCAGAGCAGTCTCCATAGTTGTACATCATTAGTTGTGACAGTTTCATTCCACACAGGTGGGTGTGGGGCTGCGCAGGGCGGGAACCCAACTGGGGGCCTCCTGCATGGGAGGCAAGAACCTTTGCTGCCAACCCTGCGGTTACCAGCTGCACTGAAGTTCAGCATGTGGGTTTGCATGGGCCGGGGCCGGGACTCGATCCCTGGACCTCACAGTTGCAAGGCAAGCACTCAACCTGCTGAGCTATCCCAGCGTTGCCTAAACACACCAGTTTTTCAAGAGCCAGAAATATATCTTTGCTCTACCTTTAGAAAAAAAATTGTTGTCTTTCTTTTTTTTTTATGCTTTTGGTGTTTTGCTTTCTGACATATTAAAGTGTATTGCTTTATGTGATGTGCAATATAGAACCCAATGTGTCTGAGAAATGCCTGCTCAGTAAATAAATCCAAAATGCAAATGCTACTTCGTTTAGTGTATGGAGCAAAGAAGCCAAAAGAATGAGAACCTGCTTCCTAAGATTGCATGGGAGGGCCAGTAGCTGAACTGGACGCTTATTGCACTGGTCTCTGACGGAAGGGACTACTTCGCATACCACACACCACTTAGAACGAAAGCTCTTCAAGAGAATTACGGGCGCAGATTCTGGTTGATTCCACCTTCTTCTCTCCTGCTTCCTTTGAAGTTCAAAGTTTAGCAATATCTAAAGTCAGCAAACAAGAAACAAAAAAACTGCGGAGCTGGAAGGGGGCTCACAAGGTCACTCACTTTTCTGTCCAGCAACGCTGGTTGATGTAGGTCTCATGACAGGGGCCCAGCATAGAAGGATGAATACCACCTAGCCCCTGGCCAAGTCTAGCGAGGGAAATAGACATCTACAAAGCAACTCTAATGTCATGGGAGTAGGGCTGGGGACCCACCCCACCTGGGGAAGCAGAAAGCGTGCCCTGGAGGGTGAAGAGCAGTTGTCTAGGTTGTGAGGGGCCAGCAAGTGTGGGGAGGCCCCCAGGAGGGTCCCAGCCCAAGGCCCACAGGAGATGAGCGTGTGGGAGGGAGGGGCAGGTGTTACGAGCGGCTCGGCTCCTCTCTGGAGGAAGGCAGGCAGGCAGCAAGAAGGGAGCAGTGAGATGGGAAGACCAGGGGGACCCCTAGGGCTTGTGCAGAAGCTAGACCTTCTCCCAGAGGGCAGCAGGGCAGCAGAGGGTGTGGCCAGAGCCTGGGCTGTAGCAACAAGCCTCTGGTGCAGGGGGAAGAGGAAGAGGAGGACACAGAGATAAGGAGTCGAGCTGGAGATGTTATGTCCCAAATATGGGTGATGGTAGCGATGGGGAGCAGAACTATTTAAGTAAAATCGGAAGGACTTGGTGACTGAGTCCGTAAGGGGGGGGGAGGGAAGAGGGAAGCAGAAATCTAGAGTGAAGCCCAGATTGACGGCACAATGGTGGTGTCCACGGAGTGAAGAAATAGAAGAGGACACGCGCGTTTTGGGGGAAGATGACGAATTCTGTTTAGGACGTGCGAGCTGAAGGTGACTGAAGGTGGCCCACGTGGTAATGAGCAGGAAGTCGGATGTCCCAAGGAGCATCTCATCTGCAGACAGAGATTGAAAAGTCACCAGTAAGTATTTGATGGTTGCATCAACTACCAGTCAAGTTATCAAGGGGGTGGAGCACAGGGGAAGAAGAGTGGGTGCAAGACAGACCCTTTAACATGTAGGGGCCAATGAAAGACGGGGTCCAAAGAGAAGCAGTCTACGAGGTAAGAGGGAGTCCAGCGAGACCATGGAAACCTGTGGGGAGAGTTTCAAGAAGCAGAGTTAGTTGTGAGAGAGTCAGCATAGAGACTGCTAGAAAGACAAGGGCCGAGGAAAATATTCTTTTGTTATAAAGGGTGCCCCAAAATTCACGCAAGAAGTAATTTTG
>PVKE010040999.1:0-14360 GCA_004027555.1 Craseonycteris thonglongyai | reverse complement strand
TGTGGGGACTGGACTGGTCAGGGGGTGTCACTTCTTAAATTATATACAAGTAAATGTCTAACACTCTGCTATACACATGAAAGTAATATAAAATAATATTGAGTAGGAACGGTAGTTGAAAAATAAAAAAGGGGCAAAAGATGAAGAGGACTAGAGGTTCAAATTTCCAGGTATAAAACAAGTAAGTCAGGGATTTAATATACAGCATAGGAAATATAGTCAGTCATATTGTGACAGCATGGTACATTGACAGATCCTGATGATCGCTTCTTTAGGTATATGAATGTTGAATAACTATGGCATACATCTGAAACTAATATAATATTGTACTCCTATGCTAATGTTACTGCAGACTCAAAGGGGTCCACTGGCCCGTGCCTATACAAGCCAAAAGAAAGCAGGAATAGGAGTTTGCTGCATAGGATGTAAACGTTTATGTAAGGAGTTGGTGCTGAGTCTGGAGACACAGGTGAGCGAGTGCTCTCAAAAGCTGGCTTCCTGGATTGTGCTAGGGACTAAGTTATATAAGGGAAAAATC
This sequence comes from Craseonycteris thonglongyai, assembly GCA_004027555.1. Lineage (NCBI taxonomy): Eukaryota > Metazoa > Chordata > Mammalia > Chiroptera > Craseonycteridae > Craseonycteris > Craseonycteris thonglongyai. Next base: position 13,822 of record PVKE010040999.1, on the reverse strand, counting down.
ATTAATTATGGTTACTATGGGAGCTAGGGTCGTGGGCTCTACTGATTGGTCAGGGCTAAGGCAGGGAGCACTTGATCATGGCTTCAGGTCCTGGTGTCCCATGAACGCAGAGACGCGGTTTATAGGACTGTTCTGTTCTCATGAGTCTGAAGCTGAAATGTAATGGAGGCCAATGTGCTAGCTTTGTTGTATTGAACATTTACTCATTGTCTGAGGTTTAGTTACTATATCCTAGTCATGGTTAATAGACCTGAAACTTTATTCTTTTATGAAGCTTTATTTTTAAGTGAATTTGATTTTGATTCAAACCCAAAGGGCTTAATGATTAAAAGGAGTGGATATAGAGTATAAGCACAAGTAGATGAGTCTGGGGAAAGAATGCAAGTGAGTTATAGTTGTGTCAGGGTGAACAAAGCTGGCTTGGATTAAGCCAGAATGTATTCTGAAGAATGAAGCTCATACATGGTTACATTAGCTATATTTTAATAAAAAATTTAAAAAAACAAACCAATATACATCAGTTGAATAAATTTGAGCTACTGTCTAATGCACTGGCTTCTTCACCATCTAAATGTGCATAAGACTCATTTCTGGAAGGTAGTGGTGATATCACATTGTACCCTGTGGGACAGAGTGAAGCCAGAGTGACCAAAATTCCCCTGGGATTATGTATTCTCACTAGTAAATAACATTTGATATTTGATAAGTTTTCTCTTCTAGTTTCTCAAGTAATAGAAGAGCTTCCAAGGGAACTGAACTGGTTAATACAAACTGTATTAAGTATCTTCTGTAATGAATAAGTTTGTCTTAATCATTTAATAGATATAAATGGCCCTAAATTATTTTATAAACAATGCATTTTTAAAAGGTGAAATACAAATAGTTTCTTGCAACATTAAAGAAATTAAAGACAAAAAATTAGCATTATTATTTTCTATAACTCAGGACAAGGGATTGAAAAGTATGGTGGGGAGGTGTGTATGCTTGTATGTGTGTATATGTATGTATGCATGTATGTATATAGGTGGTGTGTGTGTGTGTGTGTGTGTGTGTGTGTGTGTGTGTGTGTGAAAGGATTCAGAGTCTGGTAGGGCAATAAGATAAGCAGAAAGGGCTGAACCTAAGCTGTACTGGGAACTGTCTGTGTGTCTAGGAAATGCAGAAGATGTATGACTCTTATTGACAGACCTGGGTGCTTAGAACCCTGGGCCAGATTTATGAGTTCTTGAGATACTTGGAGATCCACATGTGAGCTTTTAAGATATGTTACCACTTTATGCTTTCAGTAGCTCAAGCAATTCGACTTGGCTGATATATTTTTTTCATTTTTATTCTAAAAGTCATGCAGGCTCACATCCAATGGAGTTTCTTTCATAAATTCATTTCTCTGTGTCTTTATTCTTTTCTTTGCCCTTTCCCTGGACTGCAACTTTGACCAGTTTGATTAGCTAGCTGCTGAAAATTCAAAGAATTTAATTTGAGACAGAGCCTAGAACAAAAAATTTGTTGGGCTGCTTTATTTATTGTTGAAAGGAAAAGTGCCAAATTATCACACCATTACTGAGTTTGGCTAACTATTAAGAAAGAAGAAAAAAAGAATTAGAGGCCATTTTGCCTGGTCTTTATGTTCCACTGTTCTCTTTTTCCTATTGTATATTACTTATTTTTTTCAGAATGATACAGGTTCACAAATCCTATTCCCCATGTAGCTGAAAAAAAAAAACACTGTGTTTAAGTCTCATTTGGTAAATTTATTCATTTGGAATAATTCGAACAGCTTAAACTTTAAAAGACTATTCAAACTTGAATACCTTGTTGGTGTAATTTTGATTGATTTAGTTCCTATTGGTAAAATATTCGTCATTTCAGACTTCCTCTTCCTCTCCAATATTCATCTGGGGGCATGGTAGAGGAGTGTGCCTTTCATGATTTGCTTGGTGTCCAATAGCTCATCCTGTCTCCATGGCTTTGTCCCTTCATTCTGGTTATTATTTGTCTTGCAGACATTTATGGTTAAAGAATAGCAGCTGATATAACTCATGATTTGGTTTCCCTTAGATTGTTCAGGCGTAGTAGTATCCCCTGGCTGATCTGGCTGTTTGCTGCACATTATATCCCAATGACTTCATTTATTTTATATCTGGAAGTTTGTATCTCTTGATACCTGTCACCCATTTCACCCCTTCTCCATCCTCCCTCCCCTCTGGTAACCATCAATCTGTTCTTTCTGGGTTTTGTTTCATTTGTTTCTGTATTATTATTTCTTTATTTATTTTTAGATTCTACACAACTGTGAAATCATATGGTATTTGTCTTTCTCTGCCTGACTTATTTTACTTAGCGTAATACTCTCAAGATCCATCCATGTTGTCACAAATGGCAAGATTCATTCTTTTTTCTATGACTGAGTAGTATTTCATTGTATTATACACCATAGGTTCTTTACCAGTTTATCCACTGATGAACATTTAGTTTTTTTTCCTGTATCTTGGCTGTTGTAAATAATGCTGCAGTGAAGATAGGGGTGTGTATATCTTTTTAAATTAGTGTTTTCATTTTTCTTTGAATAAATATGCAGAAGTGGGATTGCTGAATCATATGGTAGTTCTGTTCTTAATTTTTTAAGGAACCTCCATGCTTTTTTCTGTAGTGGCTGCTCCAATTTACATTCCCATCAACAGTGCACAAGAGTTCCCTTTTTCCCCACATCCTTACGCACTCTTGCTGTTTGTTATCTTTTTCATAATAGCCACTATGACAGGTATGAGATGATATCACATTGTGGTTTTGATTTGCATTTCTCTGATGACTAGTGATATTGAGCATCTTTTCATGTGTCTGTTGGCCATCTGCATGTCCTCTTTGGAAGAATATTGGAATCTTAAGATCTGAGTCTTCATTTTTCTATCACTTAGTCCCTCAGTAACCTTGGGCAATTTATAGAACTTTTATAGTACACTGGACATGATGTGAATAGTATCTCACAGGCTTGTTAGAAAGATTAAATTATACAGTTTCAAATGTTTGTTGAGCCTTTGACCTGCCCTCTCTCCCTCTAAAAGGTCCTCTTCTCACCTTACCTGAGCCCCCAGTTCTCTTCCTGCCCCCACAGGCACACAGAGCAATTTTCAACGCTATACTTAGTCAAGGGCCTGATATAGATAGATAGATAGATAGATAGATAGATAGATAGATAGATAGATAGATAGATAGATACACAATAAATATCTATTTTTCTTTTTTGAATAAATGGACCAACACAAATATGGAAAAAATGTTTATTCTTACTATAGAAAAATAACTTATTAGCATTTTGGCATAGCCTTTCCCTCATTATCCTTCTTTTTGAAATTATTTTACCAAAGTGAAATTCTGTTAGGTATTTTGTTTCTTATTTAGCAATGTTTTATAGATATATTTCTTTGTCATAAACACATATTTTTATAATTTTTAATGAATAGGAAACACAATTTTAGTGTATGTCTAGTGTTTCATTGGGTGTGTCTAACATAGTTTAATAGTTTTCTTGAATTTTTGGATGTTTCCTATTTTCCTCTCTAATAAAAAAGTTCAAATAATATCTATCTACATACAATTTTGTAAAAGCCAGTGCTCATTTAGTCAATTATTTGTTTAGGAAAATCCCTAGAATTTACTTTTCCAAGAAAAAATAATCAAATTTTTGACTTGCTAATTATTGCCAATTTGACCTAGAACTTAATTCTTTTTAATTGAAGAAATATCCATTTACTAAAAAGCAGCCATAATATTTGACCCATTAATTGGAAAAAATTATTTTCTAGAAATAAAAGTGATTTTATATAAACACATATGTAATTATTTATGGAGTTTTATTTGAGGTTCCAAATCCAATTCAATGTTTGGGGGCAGGTTGCCCCACACAGAACAAGCAATTCTCCCGACACCAGCTGGGTGTGCTACTGTTCAACTCAATTCTGACACTATCCAGCTGGAGATAGAGGTTAGACTTCAGTCTTATAATGCCGTGGTCCCCCCCTCCCCACCCACTGCCACACACACACACATGTCCACCTCTTTCAGAAGCCAGTTGCAAACCCAGATTATTACCTGCACTTCTGACCATATGGCTATAAATCATAGGTTCCCACAAACCCCTCCTTAGGTTCAGTTAATTTGCTAGAGAAGCTCACACATTTTACTTATTGGATTACTAGTTTAGTATAAAAGGGTACAATGCAGGAACAGCCCAACTAAAGAGATACAGAGAGCAAACCCTGAGGAGAAGCGTGGACCACTCTCAGCACCTACGTGCACTCATCAACCTGGAAGCTCTCAGAACCCAGTCCTCCTGGATTTCTATGGAGTTTCATTTCATAGACAGGATTGATTAAATCATTGGTCATTGCATTCAACCTCCAGTCCTGTTCTCCACCCCAGAGGTATGTGTGTGTGTGTGGGGGTGGAGGGTGGGGGGTGGGGGGCAATTCCAAGGTTTTTAGGAGCTCTGTGCCATAAGCAAGGAGGAAGACCAAATACGTATTTCTTGTTGTAGCAGCACATAGCTAAAATCAATGTGAATGATCAAAAAAACAATAAAAGGATTGAATAAAATATAGGCCATCCATGCTACATGTTATATAACCATTAAAAATACCTATTGATTCATGGTGACATCCATGATGCTAAGTGAGAAGTACAAATTGAAGAGTAGTGTGTGTGGTTTGATTGTACTTTTCTTTTTAAAAGCTTTATTTTATTTTCTGACACAGAAGGAGACAGAGAGAGAGAGAGAGAGACAGACAGACAGACAGAGACAGAGAGAGGGGAGAGGGCACAGAGCAGTCTCCATAGTTGCACATCATCAATTTTCAACATGGTTTTGTTCCACACAGGTGGGTGGGGGCCATGCAAGGCCCCGAACTGAACAGGGACTCTATTTTTGTAAAACCAAAAAGCAAAGCACACACACAATCACATTTGGTGTGTATATTTTATTTGTTTGAACACAGAAAAGGTTGTGCAAAGATACACTCAGGTTTCTGAAACTGTATCTTAGGCAGTGTGTGTGAATACATCTTTGTGTTGTTTCACGTGCTCCAATGGAGAAGTTTCACTTTTGAAATAAAAAGTTAGTAACAAAACAAGAAAAAAAAAATTATAGCCCCAGCAAATGGCTCTAACTTTTCTGCAAACTGCTTTCTAAACTGGAGAGCTTCCTGTAATCCCTTGGGGGAATTTCAGGGCTTTGAAGAGTGTGTGCCCTGAAGTCAGGATGACTTTTATAGTTAACTTAATTGTATGTTGTTATTTTACACCAGGTAATAGCTCAACTATTGGAATTTCTCCAGTTATTGATGTTCTCAGAGGTAATCATTTTCAGAAAGGCTGCTGAAAATATAGTCAGCTCACATGCTGGCCTGATTCATGTCAAACAACCAATTTTTCAGAAGAGGAAATAGAGGATGAAATTGCAGAAGTGTATCAATTTAGAAAATTATTTTCAGAAATAATCTATAATTTTTGACAGATAAGAGAAAGGAACAAATTTTGTATTAGCTAAAAATATAAAATGAGATGTGGTGGAAATAATAAGGTGCAGCCAAATGTGTGCTCTTGGTAACACTAGATTTATGAGATTTTGATTGAAATTTTGTCTTTTTAACAGAGCAGTAAGTGGTAACAGGTTAATAAATACAGCAGATTTTATTTTATATTTTCTAAAACTTTATAAGCAAAAAAATTAACTGTTTTATTTAATGTCCATGAAATTGAACATTGAATTAGAAATGAATATTTTCTGTGGAGGTAATTGGTGACCACCATGTATTTTAGTGTGTAATTCTGTATAGAAGTCCCTTGCTTCCTCTTGGAAAGGTCGGTGGGAGTGCCATATCACCCTGAAGCAAATTTACAAGCTGTCTGGGTGCAGGTATCAAAGCAGTTAAGTAAAAAAGCTCTGCTGTTGGGTGAGGCAGGTGTATCAGTGTGTGTAGCTTAAGGGTAGAGGGGTGCAGTTTCTTCCCCCCTCCTCATTCTGAGTCTGATGTGGGCTGTGGTTCCTCCAGAGAGTTTGAATTCAAAATTGTCATTTTGTACCCACTTGCTATAATTTAAGGAGAGTCCTGACTCCTTTCTACAGATTACATCAGTGTACATTTTATCAGTGTTCACAGTTTAAAACATTCATTTATTCGTTTATCTAACTCAGCTAACTGTTAATTTGTTTCTGCTGCATTGAGGGTAATCTATCCCTAGGCCTTTCTGTGTTATCTTGAATAATTGAGAGCATGCTGGTACACAGAGCCATGTTGCTACAGAAGCTGCTGCTAAGCCTTCAAGAGGCTCCCTTCAATTCACCAAGATTGGAAGTGATTCCAGCTGCTAGAAAAAAAAATACATGAAGGCTGTAATAGACCCTTAGGAAGGAAATCTGTTTCCACCAAGACAGAATGATTCATATGTAAGGAATATAAATTAAAGCTTTTTTTCAAGTCATTGGGGAGTCGCTAATGTTTTTCAAGTAGCATTTTTTTTATAGGTCTTATTTCATTAACTTTTAGTGGGAGCCTTTCTGAATCTTAGTTTTGTCATTTATAAAATGCAGCAATAATACCTGCCCTTAATTCAACAATTTTTGAGGAACAAATAGTTATGGGGATGTGAAGGCTCCTATAAGTTATAAATTGTTCAACATTCCAAGGTAGTGGTGTGATGACTTTGGCTTCCCTGGGCCACATTGGAAGAATTGTCTTGGGCCACACATAAAATACACTAACATTAACAATTGCTGATGAGCTAAAAAATCAAAAAAACAAAAAACAAAAAAGCAGGTCATAAAAAAATCTCATAATGTTTTAAGAATTTGTGTTGAGCCTCATTCAAAAGTCATCCAGGGCCACAGGTTGAACATTCCTGCTCTAACGCAAACTTGTCCAACTCTCATGTGGTCCAGGACGGTTTTAAATGTGGCCCAACACAAATTTGTAAACATTCTTAAACATTCTGAGATTTTCTTTTGCAAATTTTTTTTTTATAGCTCATCAGTTATTGTTAGTATAAGTATATTTTATGTGTTGCCCAAGACATTTATTTTCTTCCAACATGGCCCAGGGAAGCCAAAAGACTGGACACCCCTGCCTAAAGCATTCTTTTCTTTCCTTGTGTTTGTTTTTTCCTTTTTCATAACTTCTAGAACTATATACTATTACTTGATACAACAACATATGAGGGCTGTCTGGAAAAAAATCTAGCCATTGTCAATACAATGGGAAAGGTGGGTGGGGATGGGTTGCATGACTGGATACATTCCAGACAGCCCTCCAGATACTATCGACAAACCATGTTAAATGGTAAGAGGACTTAAAAAAATTAATTTCTCACTAACTTGAATTTTTATTCCTTTTATTTTCCCTGTGCTGAAAGAAAATCAGCCTGTCAGTTATTCATGTCCAGTTTCCAAATTATCTTGTATAATTAAGTAGGTGAGGCATTACTGAAGCTTGGGTAGCATGAGTAATTGCAGATGAATTGCTCCTTCTGGGTGTGCAATTAAGAAGAAGTTATGTTGTTCAGTTTCAGTTAGTGGTGCTTTGGAACAGGGTACAGGGGACCCTGAAGACTCTCACAGACCCAGGGACAGTGCTTTTCTTTAGCTATTTTTCCACTGAGTTGGAGCAGTGTGACCTCTCGTTGCTGTAGTTTCTCAAAGTGATTGTATTTCACTGCTCTCGTAAACACATCTTGTAAAAGAAACAAGGTTGTCTTTTAAACTTGTACTCCTGCTGGACAAGAAGAATAGAACCCAGTCTCCTTTCAGGACCTTTTGGCCTACTGAGAAGTCAGCCCTTTTCATTTTTTGTTAAGAATGCTTTTGTATCAACTTCCCATTCTCCACGTAGAAATACGACGTATTATGAAGAAAGAAAAACATTATGCTTTTGCTGTCTGGGATTCAGATAATTCTAACTAGCAGAACTGGTTAAGTAGAGAACTTAAAGACCCATAATGAGGAGATACTTGTTAAATTCACTTTTTAATGCTTGCTTTTTTAAAAAAAGTTAAATTATACAGGTGACATGTACTGGCCATCTTATTTATGTGAGGGTTTGCAACTTTAGGTCTATTGTAACTTCCTATATATTTCATGCTTTGCTATGTCAGTAACACAAATATTATTAAATAATGTCAAGATTTATTTTATATCTATAGGTTATTCTTTAGTCCAAAGTTTAGGAAGAAGGGAATTTAGAGCAATTATTTTCATATGATTTATAGCAAGAAAACATTTGTGCATTGCTATGTGTTAACGGCAAGTGTAAGAAAAAAATCTATTTGCATTTTTGCTTGGACATATTATGTGACTTAAGAGATATAGGCTGAACATCTTTGTCTTTTAATCAGAAATTAAGTTTGGTGGTATGTAAAATAGGTTCGATTCTCTACATATGAACTGTTCAATACAATAGATATTAATCGCATGTATCTATTGAACACTTGAAATGAAATCAGTATAACTGAGATGTGCTGGCAGTGTAAAATGCATACCAGAATGAGTACAAAGAAAATATGTGAAATATTTTACAAATAATTTTTAGTTTGATTACATCTTAAAATATATTAAAATCAATTTTACCGTTTCTTTAACACTGTTTAATGTCATTACTAGAACATTTAAAACTGCATATGAGAATCTCGTGTTTTTATTGCACAGTACTGCTCAAAACAGTCTTGGTATAGATGTATATTTAGATTCTTCATCAAGTTACCTCCTACCTTACCTCTGATTTTGAGAGCAATTTCAAGAGGTCTGCACTTTATGGAAGCATTAATTTTCATTGTCTCACACCTAAACACTTCAATAGAACCACTTAAAGTTTGTTCATCACTTATAAGTTTCATTTATAAAAAGTTGATTGTAAATTCACCTTGGGTCAGTGAGCTGTGTACTTTGCTTGTATATATGAAGGAGGCTCTTCTTCCTAGAGAGAGGGCACCGTCTTGTGGAATGTACTGAATATAGCAGTTTAGATTTCAGCTGTAGATTTCATGATCTTGGAATAGGCAAATAATTTATTTCAGATGTTTGGAAAAAAAAAATACTAAGACTAACAATAAAGATGTTTACTTCTCTGCAGCATCTTCTTTTATAACTGGAGCTCATATTAATACTGGGACTTATTTTTCTTAGTTATACAATGCTAAGATTGAGACAATGTGATAAGATTTTGAGTGCTTTTTAAAAGTACAAATTCTCTCATTCAAGTTTTTGGACTATTTTTTTCTTCTAAAAACTGCTAAATGAGGTTTTTGTATTTTATTATAGAAAGAAGCAGAGTTCTGTATTTTTTGTCCTTTTTTCTATGTAAAACTTGAGAGTGTTTAAATTATTTAATCTGTACAAATAAGCTTTAGTAGGTAAATCGAGAAGAAAAGATACAAATAGTATTATTTGTCTTAAGAACTGACTTTAGGGGAAGCCAGGATGGCTCAGTGGGTTGGGCGCTCACTTTGCAGCGCTGGGGACCGAGGATCAAATCCCGGCCCCGGCCCTTGCCAACCCATGTGCTGAACTGGGGAGTTCCCCCAGTTCAGTTCTCTCTCTGTCTCTGTCTCTGTCTCTCTCTCTCTCAAAAACAATAAAAAAAAATTAAAAAAAAAAAAAGAACTGACTTTAGTTATTTCCTAGAAATGCATTTTAAGAAGGGAAACAATGCCAAAGGGGCCTGGTACATGTATTTCTTGGTCTTTATGTTTCTTCTTGATGTATTACATATACATGTAAAGATATCTCATTATTGCATTTCATATTCAAAGCCTGCCAAAAGTAGTTGCAAAATGACAGAGATCTTAATATTGAGAACAGAATATATTTCTCATTCAGAATTATATTAACCAAGTCCAGCAAAACAATTAAAATATGAGCCAACCTCCAGCCAAACAGCTAAATACAGTTCTCCAAAGCATGTATTCCCTTTCCAAGCTTATGTAAGAGGGAGTAGTTATAACAATGATTATAAGGGAATGGATCAGTTGAATTTCCCTTTTATGTGAAGACACTGGCATCCCATTTCTAAAATTGGGCTTTTTAAAGACATACAATGAGTGATCAAAAAATTCATGGAATGAGGAGGAAGAAGGTAAAAAAAAAAGGTATTTATTATTTTTCCTTTTCAATATGTTCACTCATAACCCTAATGTACTTTTCAGATCTTTCATTAAGTTTATTTGTACCCTCGAAAAAAATATTTTGTTTTTGCGCTCTTTGTCATTTGTAAATGTCTTCCCTTGAAGTTGATTATTCATATTTGGGAACAAACAATAATCAGACATAGTCAGATCTGGACTATAGGGAGTTGGTTTAACATTTGGAAGCCATAGCCTTGAAGGGTGGCCAACGCAACATTGCTCTTGTGCACGGGCACATTGTCGTGCCAAAGCAGCACCACTTTGGTCCATTTTTCTTTCTTTCCTCCTTCACAGATTCTTTTAACTGTTTCAGCAGACTAGAATAGTACTCTCATTATTTTGACATCATTACTCTTGCAATCAATCAATAAGATAGATACCCTCTGTATCCCCCCAAAAGTAGCCATGATTTTTCCAGCCTATTGTGATACCTGGAACTTCCTAGGGGGTGGTGTGCCCTATTATGTCACTGCATGAACTCCTGCTTTGACTCAGGCTCATAATAATGAAGCCAAGTTTCATCTCCAGTGACAATCCAGTTTAAAACTTCAACTTTGTTGTCTCTGCAGTGGTCCAAAACTGTTGTGAACACTCAACACACTGTTGTTTTTGAAGCAGCATGAGCATTCTCGGTACCCACCTTGCACTGACTTTTGACATCCTTAGATGCTGATGGACAATATTCAGAATGCTTGTAGGTAGCCATTTCTGCAAGCTGCTCTGTATTCAATCTGGCATCTTCCACAACAAGTTTTCGATTTTTTGTACAATGACTAAGGAAGTAGCTCCAACAGGGCATCCCAGATGGAGGTCATCTTCAATAGATTTTGCCTTGCTTTAAAAGGCTGTATCACTTGTAAACCATGGATTTCCCAGGGCAACAATCCCTGTGAACCACTAACATCTCTTACAAAATGGTTTGTGGTGTTTTCCTTTGTTTTGTGAGGAACTTAATGATAGTGCAATACTTGGGGTTTTCTTCATGTTTGACGTGCTTCTTTGGTGATATCTAAAAGAACTTGGGTGCAGGTAGGTTGAAATTTGGCACATATACTAATAATAAGTCACACAATAAAACTGTGAGTTAGCACTCTCACCTCTCTGATAACACCCCTGTTCTGTGAATTTCTTGACCACCCCTCATTACCTTGTTTGTAACCCAACAATAATATGAAAAACCATTCTGATTATAAAAGTATAACACAAATACCAGGACAAGACAAAACCAAGGAGCTAGTCAACCAAACCTAGACTAAGGAAAGAAACATGATAAGAATGGCCTACTCTATTGGCATAGGGGCCAAAGGTTACCTGTATTGACAGCAAAGAGCTGAAAACATTGTTTGATTCTCATGAAAATATTATTACTATCTATTGCTCAATAAAAAGGCTTTAAAAATATATTTATTTTTATTATTTTTGACAGAGAGAAAGAGAGATAGAGAGAGACAGAGAGAAGGGGGAGGGCCCACAGCAGTCTCCATATTTGCACATCATTAGTTTTCTACATAGTTTTATTTCACAGGTAGATGCTGGACTGCGCAGGGCAAGAACCGGGTTGGGGGCCTCCCGCATGGGAAGCATGCCTGGGACAGGAGCTGAACTGGGGGCCTCCTACATGGAAGGCTTGCCTGGTGAGAATTGAACTGGGGGCACATCCCAGTTCAGCCTATGGTTCCACATGGGCTGGGGCCAGGATTTAATCCTTGGACCCCAGGGCTGCAAGACAAGCGTACAACCCACTGAGCCACCCTGCCATCCCCTAACAAGGCTTTCATGAGTTTCTATTAATAAAAAAGGTAATAGACTTTTAGATCACTATTTAATATTACATAGTACTACTGTTAGTTATTTATTTGATAAATTCTCAAGATAAAAATTTATTTAAACCTACTTTCTCAAGCAAATTTTTAAATTTGTAATATTGTTTTAGTGATAAATATTGTTCAGTTCTTTCTAGCATTTCCAGAAATTTATCTTTGTTGCACAGCCTCCAATAAAGGCTTCTGTTGATAAGCGATCTTAACCCAATATCCTTTCTGATAGACAATGATTTTTTGTAGGGTCGTATCCATTCAAGTGGAATCTTCCAAACAACCATGTCAACCATCTCCCATAAATATTGCTCCGCTCCTACTCTTTTTGTTTTCCTAGTCCATCCCATTTGTGACAGTGAGGCAGTGAGCCAAAAAACACCTCATAGATTAGCAGCAATAGCAGTCACTTGAGAGCCGGGTGGCCACATGGCCTGTTTGGCTTGAACAATTCAGCTTTGTGTGTATTGGTCCTAGCCAAGGCAGGCTCTGTAAGGACACTGTTTGAGATTAAGGTCCCCATGCCCATGGAGGCTTGCTGTCAACATGTGAGCACTTCAAAGAGAACAGGGCATGGCTTTCCTCCTTACTATTCTCTTGCTCTTGATAGAGAGGTAAGGGCTTACCTGTTTTCAACAAGGGGTTGAATGGATACACCTGCTTTTCTGTCTCCCAAAGCAAGAATTAGGACTACGCCTTGGAAAAAAGCTAGAATTTAGTATTCAAGAGGAGATATCTTAGGAGGAATATATTATTTGAGATCTTGTAAACAGCTATTCCTTGGAGGAGGTAAAGATTTAATGCAGGCTAAGTATAAAGAATGTACTTTTCTTCTTGATGTTTCTTGCCATGTACACAAAACTGATTAAAACAAATTATAGCAGGTTGTGGAAATAGCCTCTTGAAAAATTGAACGGTTGGAAGGCAACATTTGGTGGCAAATACAGGGACTTACAGAAGAAACGAAATCAAATAAGCTCTTTGAAAAGGTGCATCCTGAGTCTACTTAGGGTTTGGTCTGCTTTGTGAGAATGCCTTTCAGCCAGTGCAAAGATGGGATCTCAGAACAGGGGCCCCTGCTGTGGGAGAGATCAACACTCCACCTCCAGCAGCTCTTGTGTGCCGCCTCTCACTGCAGGGTCTGGAGGGCAGGAAGGGGCAGTAGTTCACTCATTTGGGATCAGATTGAGGGCTGGAGTAGCTTCCATACCCAAGGAAAAGAACAATCTACTGAAGGACAACAGTGATGAAAAGGCAGATTCTGTGGACTGGGTTTGGAAGCAAAGGGAATTAAAGAGATTATATCACTGGAGGTGAGACCATTTGTTTCTTTTTCAGTGAACGTCATATCAGGGGTTACAAATTCCTTTTCTCTGCTATATTTTGCAGGCCATGGTCCCTAAGATGGTTGTATATGTCTTTGGATAACTAATATGCTGAAGGTAGCCTCTATTGGGGCCAGTCTGTGGAAGATGAGTAAAGCAAAAGAGATACTATAGTATGAGGGCGGGTTGATAAATTTTGCCTCCATTGCAATATATTTTTTTTGTTATGTTAGACATATCTGGATATAACCAGTTCAGTGTAGTCTCATGGTATCTCCTCTCCATCATTCTTGACCTTGTACATACAGATGCTTGCATTTTTCACCTAGTGTACATCTAAATGTAAGAGTGTTTAGACCAAAAAGCAGTCAACATGACCTTAGCCAAGGAACAAGCTCTGAATTATTTTGGCTGAGGTATTCCCTTATAGTGGTATTGCATGGGCAGCCTTTTGATCTTGTAGTCTAATGACAGACCCAGGTTTCATCAGCTATAATGATCTTCTTTAAGAAGTCC
>PVKE010040998.1:0-14359 GCA_004027555.1 Craseonycteris thonglongyai | reverse complement strand
ATTCAAGCTAACTGACTGTGTTCTTCGATGAGTCGAGTCGTAACTGTTGCGTTCACGCGTTGCGTCCGGTGACAAGTGTAACACATAAGTCAAAATGTATTGTCTGGGTGGGCGGAGATCACAGTGTCAGGCTGTCAGAATTCTAGGAATTTATGACCTTGGCAAATTCCCAGAATGCATTAAACTATTGCTAGAAAGTCTTGTCTTCTACAATCGCTTCAAATTCCATGGTACATGGAATTCCACCCCAGACATTGCGAGCGATCGACGATCGACCAAAATTGGCCTCGTGATCGACCTGTCCACCGCGATCGACTTGTTGGCCACCCCTGTTCTAAGCGATCAAGGTCAAGGGGCAGGTGAAAACCTGGGTTTTGCATCCTGTACATGAAGCCTCTTGGCCTAATATGCAGTCCTGGAAGAAATGTTCTTGAATGTTGCAAGGTGGTGGCATTTCTTGCCAAGAGTAAAGGGAATGGTAGATTATTTTTGTTTCTCTGGTTTTGTTTGACATTGAGTAAAAAGTTTACCATATCATGCTTGTTTAGCATTTTAGGAAAAAAAATTTATGGTGTCAAGAATATCAGGTAATCTGTCAGAAAAATAGGAACAGATCTGTGTGTATCACTTTATATCGGAGATGTTTGAAAACATTTTTTGCTTTCTCACTAAGCTATGTAAGTGAAATCACTTAGAGGAAGAAAGGAGAGGACACAAGCTGGGTTGCATTGTGTCTCCTTTAAAAACCGTGAGAAGGGTTTAAAATCTTTAAAGAAAGCTCGCTTTGTCATTATCCCATTTCTGCCGCACTGTTTGTGTAAACCTAATTATACATTTCTAAATTAACTAACTTATGGATACATATTGATTGAATGAGTTCCATGTATATGGAATTATTTAAAGACTATGGAAATAAGAATAGAGATGTGTCTTGCTCAGTTTTGGACACTATGGACACTGTATGCCTAAATTAACATTTTTTTCTCCCTATCAATAGTAGTACATAGTATAACTGGTGTCCTGTTAAATATTGCCACTTCGTAGTCATTGGTTAAAGACCCATTTTATCCAACATTTGGTGCTGCACAGTGCCATATTTAAGAGAAGGACACACCAGGAATGACTCCTTCACACCATAGCTGTGAAGATCTAATGGGTGTTTCCCTGTGGGATAAAAGGGAGATATTTTCCCTTCAAAGAGTTAGGCAAAGAGTTTTGATTATCCTAGAACAGAGGTGAAGGAAGTAATTTTAAGGGAAACATACACTCTTTTGTTAGTAAAGTAGACTAAGATTTGCGTTCTGATGGATTCCAGGGTACTAGACTAAGCTCCATCTAGGCAGGGATTATGTTCGTTTTGTTCACTGTTGTATCCTCAATAAAGGTTAAACATTTCAAATTTTGATGATGTCATTTATTTATTTTTTTAACTTTTCCATTCATGTTATTTTACTTTGTAACTATATAATGTAAAATCCATTTATAGTTTCCTCCACTAGGTTAAATATAGTAACATTTTACAGTTTACTAAAGACAGTAAAACTGATGATTTGTGCATAATTTATGACTTTATAGAGAATAACAGTTAAAGAAAATTCATGAACATTAGTGTTGAAGCTTTTTCTTATAATGAGTTTTTTATAAGAGTTTAAATAAGATTTTAGAATGTTTCAAAGCATTTGATCACAATATGAAACATTTTAAAGAATTCCATTCAGAATCATACTGGTTTACTCACATTTCAAAACAACACTTAACTGTGTAAAAATTTTCTACAGCATAGTTTTAAATTACCTGACAAATTTAAACCTAATTTTTTTGAAAAAAAAACAAACAAACCCTCAAATTTCTTATCATTTAGGACTATATATATATATTATAAAATGTGATATACACTAGCATCTGGTTATGGTCATCATTTACCAGAATAGTTAATATAGGATTTCTTTAAGCTCTCTGGTTCAGAACAAGGTCCTGGCTGTGTTTATAGTGCTATAAATTTACTAGCTCACATTTTTTGTGAATTCTTTCCCCTTCCATGAACAGATGCCAATAGAAAAAAATAATTAGCCTTTTCTCTTGTTGGGCATAAATTATTCTCATCTAAAGATACACAAAAATTAATGATGTTCAGAATCATACAATTTTAGAGATGGAGAGGGTCTTAGAAATAACCTAGACGTCAGCCTTTTGCTTATAGATTACAATTTTGTCAAAAGCTTGGTGGTAATTTTATGGAGGGATATTTTTATTAAATTTTAGTGACAATATTTCTGCAGTATTCTTATTTGTTAATTTTTGCCAAGAGTCCCACTGAGAGGTCAGAATTACTTGCTCCAATTTGTGATTTATGTAACGTGAAAATAAATGGAAATCTTAACATTTTTGATGCCTTTGATTTTTGTAAGCAAGGCCCTAAGTGAGATAATACAACCTGTTAAAACTGATGTTTAAAAATATTTTTCAATGTGGAAAACTTTTCATTCAGTAGGATAATGCCTTCTGATAACCTTTGGAGAAAAAAAAAAAGTGATTACATATTACTTAAAAGAAAACATTTTTTTTTTTTTTTAAACAGAGAGACAGAGACAGAGAGAGGGAGGGAGGGCCCAAAGCAGTCTCCATAGTTGCATGTCATCAGTTTTTGACATAGTTTCATTCCACACAGGTGGACGGGGGTGGGGTGGGGTGGGAGGGGGCTGTGTAGGGGCGGAACCAGTTTGGGGGGCCTCTAGCGTGGGAAGCCTGTCCCTGTGAGAATTAAACTAGGGTCCATGGGAAGCACACCCCAGTTCAGCATATGGATCCACACAGGCCGGGGCCAGGACTTGATCTTTAGACCCCGGGACTGCAAAGCGAGTGCTTAACCTTCTGAGCCATCCCGACTTCCCCTCATACTACTTTTAAGTAGTATGCCAGAACCCTGTCCCTTCTCAATTCTGACATGGTTTGCTTCTTCAGCAGTTAACTTATCTTAACCATTGTCCCCTTCTTCCAGCCATTGAGAAACACATCTCAAGGTCTAATTCAAGTGTGTGCACATGTGAGTGTATGTGTGTGTTTAAATACTGGGTCTGCCTTTCTATCTCTTGGAAGCAATATTTTTTCTTTGAATGGTCATCCTAAAGTTTAGGTACTTCATTAGAGTATAGAATTTTGCTCTAGATTGTAAATTACTCTAGGGCAGGGTTTCTCAACCTATGTACTATGGTATTTGAACCAGATAATTTTTTTGTTCTGGGGGGGCTGTCTTGTGCATGGTAGGATCTTAGGTAGTATTCTGGGCCTCTACCTACTAGATGCCAGTGACACCACAGTTGTGACAACCAAAAAATGTCTTCAGACATTGTCAGATGTCTTCTGGGGACCAAAATTTTGGTTGAGAACCATATATGTCTCTGCTAATTATATGTAATAGGTTAAAAAAAAATCAACGATTTTTTACTGAATTGAAATAGTAAGTTTATTTCAAGGCCTTATCATACGGTTGAAATGGTAACTTTTATTTTATAGCTTTTGTGTACCAACAAATAGGTAAAAACGTGGAGAGGAAATATAGTGTAATCCAAGTATAGTATAAATGAATTAGTTATGTTTATCTATTAGAGAGTTCTAAATTTTATGCTTAGTTTTCTATAGAGGACGCTGTTACAAAGTTATGGAAACTAAGTTTCAGTGCTATTTTTGTTATGTAAAATGGAGATAATATCTATTTTATATTTTTGTTATGAGGATCAAATTTATTGGTTAATATAATAGCCCAGCTGAAAAATCAGATCCCTTTATTGGGTGTACTTTAAGAGTACCCTTTCCTTTACTTTAACATTTGCATTCTCTGATTTACCTTAAGGATTTCTAGGGGGAACAACCTTGAAATCGCCCCTCAGTTGCCATTTAGGTATATATGAACTTTTAAAATGCATCATTACATGTTCTTATATATTTCTGTATATATTTCTTTATAGAGTAGATTGTAAGAAGGGACAGTGAATGAGAAAAAGTCACCCTTACTGTGAGATCCTGTTTCCTTTTTTTCCCCCATGTTTGACCTTTTATTTCCCATAGTTTATGAACTTAATACCTTCTGTTTGGTTTTATTATTAATTTCAAGATTTTATTTTTATTTTATTGGGGTCTTTTTTGTTAAATTTATTGGGGTGACATTAATTGATATCAATTACATTGTTTCCAGGTGTACAATTCTACATTACATTGTCTATACATCGCATTATGTGCTCACCACCCAGAATCAGCTCACTTTCCATCACCGTGTGTTTGATTCACCCTCCCTACTCTTCCCCCACTCATATTTTTCACCCACCTCCCCCCTTACCCTCAGGTAATCACTAAACTATTGACTGTGTCTATGAGTCTTTGTTTCTTTCTTCCTTTCAGTTTTATATTCCACCTATAAGTGAGGTCATAATGTTTCTTGATGCTTTTATTCTGACTTATTTGGCTTAATAGAATTTTTTCAAGGTCCCTCTATGTTGTCACAAATTGCTGTATTTCATCTTTTCTTATTTCTTAATGGAATACAGTAGTATTCCATTGTATAAATGTACCACAACTTCTTTATCCAGTTATCTATCAGAGGAGTTCCTGTTTCAATTAGGGTAGTCTGTAGTAACAGACCCAGGTGCTTAATGGCTCAATTAAGTAAAATTTAGTTCCTACTCACATAACAGTCCTGGCTGCTTCAGGTGGGCAAGGCATCCGTTCAGGAACTGAGGCTTCTTCCAGCTAATGAAGTCTCCATTCCCATGGTAAACTTTATGTTGTTCAGATGGTGGAAGAGGTGAGTGTTGAAAAGTTACCTCTATCCTCCTAAAAGCAATAATCTGGAAGCAGGGCATATAAATTTTGCTCATATTCTATTTGTTCTCTCTGTGGTGAGAACTTGTTTTTATGGCCACAGCTATCCCAGTGGAGACTGAACAAGACTGTTACTTAACTTCTGATGTAAACACTTGCTCCAAAGAAAGAAGATGTTGCCTTGTCTCTTGAAAGGAACTACAACATTGTTCTCTAGCATTCATGTGTGCTGGAATTCTTACTTCATGACTAGGTAGGGTGGCTTTCCAATGCGACTAACATCTAGATATTGAGAATTTATGGGTGCCTCCTTGATTAGCACCTCTGTAGACCCATCAGGGCTGGATCTGGATGACCTGTGATGGGAAGTAGAAATCAGAAGTAATCAATTCAAGTTCTCCTTTGGACTCCAGAGAATACTGGGGCATTGTGTAACCCTGCCAAGATGGTGGTGGTGGTGGGGGTGGTTCTAGCAGTCAAGTAGGTAGGGCTTATAGTCATTGATCAAGCATCTAGGAGCTTAGAATAATTGAGAACCAATAGAAATGAGAAATAAACACGTTCATCAGCTGGTGAAGTCTGCACAGTTACTTAGATATGAAGAGGCTAGAACAGTGTGCATGGCTTCTGGCTCCCTCCTCCAGTGCACCATGCGGCCCAGCTAGGTAGAGAGGAGACTAGAAGGCACAATGACAGCAGGGAAGTGCCGCTCCTGCTAGATAGAGTAAATGGCCCTTCATGGTCAGGGGGGCAGCAAATTATTTGATTATAAGAAAAACAGAAGACCTTTATATTAAATCAATCGTTTAATGAATGATATATCCTATTAAGAATCTTTGCATGCTAGAGAACTTAATAGAAATGTTTAACATTTGGATACTTTATGTTAATAGTTCCAAGAGTGTTTAATATCAAAGACTATCTGTAGATATTAAATTTCATACCTTCCTCTAAATACAATCTAATTTCTGAACATACCCTTTTTATTTTCTTTATAAGTTTGATAATTACCTCTACTTTTAAATGAAATGGAATTTGTTCTTTAATTTTACTGTATTTTAGTTTCTGTCACTGAATTCCATTCACAGTGAAGTTGTAGCAATCAGCTGGAGGTCAAGTTATATATTATTTACATTGAAGTTTGCGTCTTTTAGTGTAACTAGTTAATATTGATAGTGTATTGTGAGCAACATTTATGAATATCTTCTGTAGTTAGTAGGTCTTTGACTTTTTTTCTTGTCTTCTTTGGTTTATTTTAAAATATATAATCAAAAGTACAGTTTTTAAAAATTCTGTATGCTACTCTTTAAAGAGATTGCAACTGTTTTAACCAGGAAGTAATTCATCAAATTGCAGAGTGATTATATTTTATGAGTAAATACTTCTTATTGGTAGAAAGAATGTATGTATATTTCAGAGACTATGGGGGAAATGTTAAAAAGTTCATTCTGAATTCTTGCTTTCTATTGCTTTAACAGATAACATTTTCAAAAATTAAAGATACACAAGAATGTTTGTAAAGAGAACACTGTTCTTGTATTGATGTTCTGCCTTTAGTTGTATATGATGTTATTATTCAGAAAAACACACAAGTTCCACTGATGTCTGTGTTGCACATAGTAAGTAGAAAAAAATGATGGATTGGATGATCAGCTTGATAGAAATGCAGTGTGAGAAGAGAATTTTTCTCTTTGAATAGAGCTCTTTATACTTGGCCTGAAATTCTTTAAGATAACAATACTGTCTTTCAGAATTCAGCCTTTCTCTAAATTTATTTTTTATATCAGCATATTACATACAAAATAACTCATGCTACAAATTATGTTGAATTTTAAATGAGAATCATTCATATATTAATATTTGAATTAAGCACATCAAAATTTTATACTTTTAAATGTGGAAATTACAATAGAGCGTTCTTCTACAAGGTTGAATTTTAGATTATCTTACAAGTAAAAGCATCTGAAAATTTTTGGCAAGCTCTGTCTTTTTCAGAGTGAGTATGACTTTCTTTTTATGAGAGAATCCTGGCAGATTGTGATCTTTTTTGTGAATTACTGATTGTAGGGGTGAAATAAAGATGCTATTTATTTTTTTGATTTTCTTTAAACTAAGCAATCCAGTTAAAGCCTCCAATAATGTTTCAAAAGTAATCACCATATATATGTTTTTATCCTTTTATTTTTATTTTCTCTGTTAACTAACAAGCTAATTATAAAATTTACATGGAAGCTCAGAAATACTTAGAATAACCAAAGCTTTTTAAACTATTGATTGTTTATAGACCCCAGTAGTTGCTCCTCTTTGTAAACTCAGTATTATGGCTTTCTTTATTAAAAGTTCAGAAGAAATATAGTATGTATTCTCTGTGACAGAACTAGAACTTAAATTCTGCAACCTTGTAGTATGACATAGGAAGTCATATCATAAAGGAAAATACTGGTTAATAGTATTTTATAAAAATAATGAACTTAAAAAAAAATCCATTAGGAAACAAAAAGGCAAGAGTGGGAGAAAACACTTACAAAACATTTATCAGACAAAGGACTTGTGTCCTTAATATATAATGTTACTCATCAATAGTAAGAAGACAAACAACCCAAATGAAAAATAATGCATAACTGTTTGAATGCTTCACAAAAGAAAGTGTATCAATGATGGATCAGTACATAAAAAGATGATCAGCACAATTTGTTATCAGAAAAATGCAAAGTAAAATCACATTTCTATCTCAAAATGGGGACCATGTGGAGCAACTGGCACTTTTATACATTGCTGAACATATTAATGTTCAGCAATTAATGTAATATAAAATGATATAATCCTTTGGTAGACAGTTTGGCAATTTCTTAAAAACTTAAATATACATGTATCCTATAAAGTAGCCATTCCGTTTCTAGTTATTAAGAGAAATGAAAATAGGCCCACACAAAGATTTGTATATGAATGTTTATATTGGTTTTATTTGTAATAGTCAGACCTGGAAACAACCCAAATGTCAACAACAGGTGAATAGATAAACAAACAGCATTGTACCCACGTAGTGTACTACTATTCAGCAGTACAAAGGAACATACTGCCAATACATGCAACCTTATGGATGAGTCATCAAATAATTACACTTAGATAAGACAAAGAATACCTATTATATAATTCTGTTTATATACAGTACTAGAATGCCCTAATGAATATGTAATACATAAAGTAGATCAGTGTTAGCCTGCCAATAGCAGTAGAGTGAGGGATGGAATATAAGGGTTGCAAGAAGGTTCTTGGGTCTGGTAGAAATGTTTGTTATCTGGATTGTAGTAATGGTGTCATGGTGTGTATGCATCACAACTCATCAAATTATATACATTTGAAATATGTGAAGGTCATTGTATGTCAGCCAAACCTCAATAAAATTGGAAAAGGAAGATAAATTTAAATTAAATACTTTATTTCTTAGAATGTTCCATTTTTTTAAGTTCAGTTTTATTATATGAAAGAGCTACTTGCTTCATGTACTTTTGATTGTGGCCTCAAGAATGACTTGCCTATTTATTTACTTTTAGGTTCATATGGTTTCATATATTTAGGTTTGGGAGATAGCATAATAGTAATTTAATGTCAATTGGCCTCACTTCCCTCAACTATAAATTTAGGGTTGCATCAGATCACCAGAGATTCTTCTATCATTGAAATTCTGTAATTGTGATTTGAATAAGTTTGTCTTTAGGGATTCAGAATCAGCTCATCAGAGAATATTGCAGAGATCAGGAATATCTAATCATAGAGATCATGTTCATTCTTTTAGAGAATATTTGAATAATTTTTGACCAATCTGATAATGCAGAGTTGGACAACCAGAAAACAAATGTCCAAAGATGAAAACCGAGTCTTTGTCTGGATTAGCTTGTATTTAAAATAAAAAGTATACATTAAATGTAAGAAAAATGAATTTTTATTATATGAAGTAAATTCGTATTGCTTACTCTATATTTGGTATGATGTAGTGGAGCGTTCTCATGCTTTGCTCAAGGAAAGTTTAAAGTTAACACAACCAATTTATTAATATATTGTTTGTATAATTGCATATGCCAATGTGTAGTGATCTAGGTAAGCTTTTATTAGAACTCATGTGATGGTACAAGTATTAGATTATGTTAGGGATGGGGAAAGAATGTGTGTTCACTTGGCTAAATAGAATGTGGAGCATGGGTGTGGGGAATTAAGAAAAAAATGACTTAAAAAAGATTTACACTGCAGAGCATGGATATAGAAAACCAATAAAAAGCATCTTTTTTGATGTTAAGAAAAAATGCTTTTCATGAAACTTAATGCTTTTAGAATATGCTTATAAGTTTTACTCTGATATACTTGTCACATAAAGAAGATTGTGTTTAACACATACAAGTTGCATAGACAGACTCCCTGGTGACAAAAATGAAACACCTACAGAAGTTGTTTGTAGCAGGGCTGCGGTGATATAAAATGGCATCTTTGAGTGGAGCTGAAGCAGGAACATAGCTTTACTGACCGAACATTGCGGTTTCACTCTTTAGGTCATGCTTGGACAAACAGGGAGGTCAGTGTGAGCAGTCTATTCGTGGGTTGGTCCCAGAAGAAATTCTCAGAAGTTATTTTTAAAAAGCCAAAGAAAATAGAGCTCCTGTTTCAGCTGCATATGTCACAGTTGAGTCTGGCTGTTTGAAGAACTTCATTTAATTTTTTTGCCTTTTGGAGAATAAACTCTAGACTACGTCCTAGACACTGCAGTATTGATAAAATGTTAATATATAAGAGGTTCTGTGTATTTTTTCATAGGGTGAGGAAGAGTTTCATGGTCGGCCAAGCCAGGTTTGAAAAGATGACATGAAAACATCAGTTGAAATTTATTATTATTATTAATATTATTATTATTATATTTGTTATTAGCAAGTCTTACATTAATAGAACTTTCTAGTATTCTGGAAACATAGGCAGGTTTTGCGCTCATGGGAAGTATGCCAGATTTTGAGATGAAAATAAAATCAGGAAAATAACATATTGAAATGATAATTAACTATTCAATCATCAGTGAATAAAGGGAGCCCCAAAGGCCAATTTAGTCTGAAGAAATTACAAAACGAGCCATGTGTGTATAGAAAGTGAAATAGGGTTTTTTTTTTCTTAACAAGGTCGGTAAAGTACAATTAGGTATAGCAAGATTTATGACACTACTGCTGAAGTTACTATAATTAATTTTTGAATGTGAGTTTTATCTAACAAGTCCCAGGGAAGAAAATCCTATTTTGAAGCATCTCTTTTTCAGTCTTATTCATCATATTTGCTTTTTGTAAAATGATTTAGACATGGGTTTGATTTCTTATTTCTGAGGCATATTTTACTGAATCAGAACTGACTTACATTACCATTTTAGTTGGCATTTACTGTATCAAGTCACTGGTACATGTCCTGTAACTTTTTTGTGTTAAACAGTTTTAGAGCAACAGTAGGCCTCACCTTAGCATGGCTGCTGGTTCAGGCACTAGGACTTTCTCCATTGTTTATCAAGAGTCTGCCGTAGGGTGACTGTGGTAATGATCCTACAAGACTGGCTCCATAGTCAGCAGACATATCCCTCCTCAGACACTTCCTTATCCTGTGTCTCTGAGCAGATCCCTTAGTTCAAACTATATGTCTCTTTAGGGAGCACTTTAGGCTTCTTTGTGCTGTATACACTGCCCGGCCCCACACTAGTGCTCTTCCAAACGTCGTGTTTCAGTGTTCACGTCCAGCTGTTACTTACCAACTGTTCCTGGACAGATGTTTCAGAGCATCAATTTTCTCATCTGTGAAACAGAGCATTTATATCAAGATAAGTGGTCATATCTAAAGAGATAATACTTAGGAAAGGCTTTTTAAAAATAAACCATTATTCAAATGTTATTTATCTTTACTCACTGTTTAGTAGTCACTTGAATTGAGGTGGTGAGCTTTTTGCATCTGGTGGCAGTCTAGATCAGCAGTCCCCAACCTTTTTGGCACCAGAGATTGGTTTCATGGAAGACAACTTTTCCACGGACCTGTGGGGGTGCAGGTGGGGGAACTGATTTCAAGACGATTCAAGCACATTACACTTATTGTGCATTTTATTTCTGTGATTACATTGTAACATAGAGGGTTCCGGCAGATGTAACACCCTTTTTTTATGAGCTGGTTATCTATACCAAATCTTACATGACAAGTTCTTCACGGAACAGATGACTGTTTTGATAGTATAGCTTCACTGTTCTCACTCACTGCATCCTGGTCAGTTGTTGGGCCATTTTACTTCAGGGAACCTGGAATGCAAAGGTTACTAAGGTTACTAAGAGAACAAGTCTGTTTATACCAGACTGCTTAAAAAAGGGCATTACTTCTGCAGGGCCCTGTATAATGAAATAAGTATTCAACTCACAATAATGCAAAATCAGTGGGAGCCCTGAGCTTGGTTTCCTGCAACTAGATGGTTCCATCTGGGGGTGATGGGAGACAGTGACACATGAAGTGTGTTGCTTATGTCCAGTCTACTCTGTAATCTCATTTTGGTCACTGTCACTGCGGAAAACCCTGCTTTACAAAAATGGGGGTTTGTGCTCTTATGAGAATCGAATGCCATCACTGATGTGAGCAATGGCAGTGACTGGCTCTAAATACAGATGAGGCTTCACCTCCTGCTGTGAGACCCAGTTCCCAGCAGGTTGGGGACCCCTGGTCTAGATAGCTAGTAGTCACTATTCCATTTAAGTTCCTCTGAAACTGTAGGTAGGGAAACATGGTATATTTTAAGATGTTTGAGAACTACTTTTGTAAACATTAAATTTTTTTTACACTGATTGAAATTAGGGAATGAGAATGACCTATACTTTTAGATACCTCATTTCCTAGAGGCAAATACTTTATACTCAATTTAGCAGAATTCTCTTGTTAGCTCTCAACCGCTTGTTACTATAATGACAACAAAAGAGAAAGACATGTGGCAACCCAGAAAAGGACAGAGTGATTGTGGCTTTCTACGTAAAGCTACTAGTAACCTTAATAATTCAACCAGTGAAATGGTAAAATTTGGTGTCAGAACCTCTTAACCTCTTGTTTTTCCTTTACAATGTAAAAAAATATAAACTTCTAGTTTACTCAAGAGTGATTATCCAAACATTTAGCAGTCAGTATGGCATAAGCTCCAAGGTGTTAAAACTGTAACCAGGTAATGGGGACGCCCTGCTCTACTGCAGGTTATATGATTAGTTGTGGAATTTTGTGGGGAGTTTAGGGCAGGTGGCCCATGCAGGGGTTCTAACTGAGGGTGCTGGGCAGCTTTTGTGGGAAGTGGCACTTGGGGCCAAGTAGTATAGACACCTGTGTGTAACTATTGAGTATCAGCCTCAAGTTTACCTGAATGAGTGTACCTAAAACTGTATTCTTATACCTAGTTTTCAGTGTAATCTTACAGAAACTGTTTTTCTTTTCTTCTTTAATAAGTTGTGGGAGATAGTTGTAGGTATTACCTAATATAACACGAATTACGTTTTTAGGAAGGTATGTATAAAATGTTAGTTTTCTCACAGCATATATTGCTATTTATTAAAGCTATTTAAAGAAACTTTATTTTGAATCTCTTCATAAAATTATTTTAACTTATCTTAGTTATAATATTGGATTTTTATTTATTAGGTTTGTTATAAAAGCAGTATTAAGAAAGCATGGAGGGGAAGCTGGGATGTCTCAGCAGGTTAACAGTTCGCTTTGCAGCCCTGGGGACCGAGGATTGAATCTGGCCCCAGCCCTTGTGAACCCACCCATATGCTGAACTGGGGTGTCCTTCCCATATGGGAGGTCCCCAGCCTGGTTACCTCCCTTCATGGCCCCTGTCCACCTTTGTGGAACAAAACCGTATCAAAAATTGATAGCATATAACTATGGAGACTGCTGTGGGCCCTCCCCCTTCTCTCTGTCTTTGTCAAAAACAATAAAATAAATCTTAAAAAAAAAAAAAAGAAAGCATAGAATTCTTGATAGTACATAGTTTTGGAAGGCTACTTTGCATATAATCATAGATTTGGGGAAAGAACCAGAGTAGTCCAAGTCACCCAGCAGGTAAATGTCCCAGCCAGAGTGTCTGATGTGTTTCCTGTTATTTCTGTCATACCTTATTTGTGTCAGGAAGCAATAACATACTTTCATCTGTCTTCTTTAGATCACTTTGGCAATAATTATGATATGTGCCCTTCAAGACATGTAGCATGAAAGTTATTGTTTCCATTTGAAATGTGGGGTAACTGATACCCAGAATTTCTTGTTTCCTGATCTAATTTCACTGTTTACACTGGTATAGGCAAAACTTGTCACTTTTCCTGCATAGCTAGCCAAAGGTATCCTTTGTATTCTCTTGGATGTTTAAGATAACAGTGAAATAGATGGGGCAGATCTGTGGACTTCTTCTCAAAGATGCATGTTGTGAAATATATCAACAGGGAGAGAAAACTTGATATTTGTGTTTTTAGTAAGACATAATTATTAAAAAAATTTTTTTAATTGAGTGAATAAAACTTATCAAGGGAAGCAGACTCACTTGGGAAGGTTTACTCCTCAAAGGGACAGGAGGATGAGTAGAACTAATTGAATTGCTTCCCCAATCTACCCATACCTATGTGTAAAACTTATCTCTTAAGAATCAGACAGTGATTCCTCTTTTATGTAGCCTTCTCTGGAAAAAGTAATATGTGATAAAAAATGATCAGTCTAACTCTAGGACAAAATGAAATGAACTTTTAGAAAATCTGAATCTAGAAGTTAAATTTTAAGAGGAAGTCTTTGTTTTGGGGTGTATAGCCTGGGTTATCTTGACAATTGTCACTATCTGGTCTGAGTGCTTTCAGTACAAAGTATAACACATACACAAAAGTGTATAAAACACTTATACGATATGCATAATTATGAATAATTATAAAATAAACATCCTGTTAACCAGCTTCCACGTGAAGAAATAGAATATTTCATCACCCCAGAATTCATTCTAATTTTTGGATGTAGCCAATAATTAGACTGTAATGGTAAGCAATCTGTTCTTTTTTACTTTATTTTATTTATTATTATTATTATTTTTTTTTCTGGAGGAGGGGACATTGGCGGTGGGTTTTAAGGAATGAATAGGAGTTTCCCAAGCAGAAAATGATTTATTTAGTGAACACTTCCTAATTGCCCCTCTGTGCCTAGTCTTGTGTTAGCTCTGGGGACCCAGGAAACCAGAATGAGCAGGCAAGTATAAAGTGAGGCCTAACATGCTCAAGGGGTAGAGCACAAGGCTTAAGAGTAGGGTGTTGTGTCTATCTTTGTCCTTTCAGCATTGCACAGGGAACTCTAGTCCCTTAGTGCTGGGAAGGGTGAATGTACTTCCAGCTTTTTTTGTTGTTTTTTTATTATTTTTAATTTTTTTATATTTGATCATTTGATGCCCCCTCCCTATGCCCCCCCAGCCCCCCCTCACACACACACCTTCCCACCCCCACCGCCAGGCAACCACCAAACCACTGACTGTGTCCAT
>PVKE010040996.1:0-14361 GCA_004027555.1 Craseonycteris thonglongyai | reverse complement strand
CCCCCCCCCCCCCCCCCCCCCCCCCCCCGGTCAATGGTGTCCCGTTTTACCAATGTTAAAATCTGGTCACCTTAAGATTCCCCAAACCCAAATAAATATATTATTTGAAAAACTTTTTTAAAAGATAGCTAAATTCAGGACATTATTTAGGCACCCTCTTTAACCAAGAAAGTAGCATTTTGGATATTTTTTAATTTGGAGAATATGATGCCAGAGGGGAAAATATTTCAAAATAAAATCCTTTATCTATACTGCTTTGCTCCCCAAATTCTGAAAATAGGTTACCACCCCTAAGCTTGTAACTGTGCCGTGTTTGAGTTCTTCAGCTTCCTTCTTCCATGCTCCCAACCGGTAACCAGATTTACCTGCCCCTGAGACCTGGTACATGGCAACACACAATGGAGCTTCTTCATAGAACTATCTCCCTTATTTGTAGAACTAGTTAAAAAAAAACCCAAAACTAGTCTCACCCCATAATTATTGTGGTTCTTTTAAGCTATTATATATTTATTTGAAAAAAAAAATCCAGGAGCTTTACCATTATCATTAGCTTGGGTGAAGGCATGAAGTAAGAATTTTTCTCATCTCAGCTTTAGAGAACTTGGTGAAAGTAAGGGACCCGCTAGAGACTGGCTGCCCGAGTTAGACCTGAAAGATGGAGCCTGTTTCTTCGGGTGCTGGCTCAGTGCCTGGCATCCTGAACAAACGCACCTTGCTGCTGTCAGCCACATGCCCTTACGGCAGGATTTTACAAGTTTGGACAAGGATTCAACTCCTTTGCAAAAGTCCACTAGAGAGGACACAGCAAGGTCAGCATGGAAACCAGTTCTTCTGCTCATAAAAATTGAGTGTTCTCGGACCTGAAATAATAACTGCAGAAGACTGCCACTGCTGGTAGCTGGAAACCTGTTTAGATATTCCACAGGCCTGAGGCTCTCCTTAGCCCATTGTGCTCTCTGAAGTGTTACCCCTCCTTTAATTCCTCTTCATTTAAAAGGTGTAGTTGTAGAACAAATGGATTCTAGTAGTGGAGCTGAAGCTACACAGCAAATTCTTGCCTATTTCCTACTTTCTTTCAGACTTTGGAAAACTTAACCTTTTTAAAGTGGGGGGCGGGGGGCTACAGAAAAGTATTCAAACATTTCTATCTTAGAGAATGGAACTTTATACTCTTCATTGTATAGATCTAAAATATAGCAGAGGCTATAAAAAGAAACCTGTGAAGAAAGAAGATTCTGGGTAGGGATTTCCCCCACCAATGCTGAGTTAGAGGCTTCTCAGATTCTCACTATATTTTCAGAGAACTTTGTATCTGATATGTAACACATTTACCACGTGATAGACAAACATTTCATCACTAAAGAAATTGCTGGTGGGGATGCCGGGATGGCTCAGTGGGTTAAGCGCTCACTTTGCAGTGCCGGGGACCGAGGATCGAATCCTGGCCCCGGTCCGTGCGGACCCATATGTTGAACTGGTGAGCTCCCCCAGTTCAGTTCTCTTTGTCTCTCTCTCTCTCTCTCTCTCTCTCTCTCTCTCTCTCTCTCTCTCTCTCTGTCAAAAATTAATAAAATAAATAAACTTTAAAAAAAAAGAAAGAAATTGCTGGATGTCTGGAACCTCAGTGTTGGGTGTAGGCTAAGGTGACCAGATTTTAACATCGGTAAAGTGGGACACCATTGACAGGGGAGGGGGGGTGGGGTGTTCTTGATTAAAAATTTGGTCTATCTCCCGCCGTTCCCTAGCTTATCATGCATTCTTTCCAAAAATCGGGACTTTTTTAAAATGCCATGGGACCCAGGCCAAATTGTTAAAAATCGGGACTGTCCCGCCAAAAGCGGGACGTTTGGTCACCTTAGTGTAGGCTTGATTCAGGAAAATGCAACTTGTAAATTATTTTTAGCACCTAACAACAAGCACGCATTCAAGCTTGTGGATTAATAACAAATCAATGTGCCACAAGATGTACAGTTACAAATAGCTACTAATAATCAGATATGTACTATGTGCCAGCCATTGTACTGTTTTGTAAACTTAAAATTAATCCTGGGAAAGCTGGGATGGCTCAGCGGGTAAAGCACTCGCTTTGAAGCCCCAAGGACCGAGGATCGAATCCCGGCCCATGCGGACCCACATGCTGAACTGGGGTGTACCCCCAGTTCAGTTCTTGCCGGGACCTATGTGGGAGGCTCCCAGCCCAGTTCCTGCCCTGCACAGCCCTGTGCCCGCCTGTGGAGTGAAACTATATGGAAAACTAATGTCAACTATGGAGACTGCTCTGGGCCCTCCCCCTTCTCTCTGTCTCTCTCTGTCTCTGTTTCTCTCTGTCAAAAATTAAAATAAAGCTTAAAAAAAAAAAATTAACCCTTACATCTATGCAAGGAGGTGGATACAATTGGCATCTGTCTATATTACAAGTAAGGGAACTGAGCACAGAAAGGGTGAGAAATTTGCCTAAGGTAGAGGGATCAAGGGCATGACCCCATACTGTCTGACTCCAGAGTCTTCAAGTCAGCTGTGCCACACTGCCTCCTTGAATTGAAAAAAGTCTAGGGGACAAGGAGGTGAGAGTTTTAAACATCTTCTATATGAAAGCTTCAGCCAGTGAATTAATTTCATTTTAACATTTATCCATTACTGCTCTTTACATTTAAATAACTTAAGATTTTTCAAATGGATTTCTAATTCATTTTAGCAGGTACTTGAAACTGATATTCCCAAGTAAATGAAATTGTTGTTTTCATATTTCATTGGCCAAGGAGATATTAGATAACTAACTCAGAACCCAAAGCTAGAATGAAGACTAGGATTCAGTAGGCTTTAGGTTTATCAACTTAAGCCAGAAAGTCATTCATCAGCAGTCAGATAGTTAACAAAAACAAGGGGAAGCTGGGATGACTCAGAGGGTTAAGCGCTCGCTTTGCAGCCCTGGAGCCAGAAGATGGAATCCCAGCCCGGCCCATGCGGACCCGTATGCTGACTTGGGGAGTACCTCCAGTTCAGTTCTTGCAGGGTCCTATGCAGGAGGCTCCCAGCCCAGTTCCTGTCCAATGCAGCCCCGTGCCCACCTGTGGAGTGAAACTATATAGAAAAATAATGCTGTCAACTATGGAGACTGCTCTGGGCCCTCCCCCTTCTCTCTGTCTTTCTCTGTCTCTCTCTGTCAAAAAACAATAAAAATAAATCTTTAAAAACAAACTGATACTTAACAAGTTTCTGTTGGTATAACTCTATCTGGTATTTCTTCTATAGCCACTGCTTTTCCCTGAATCGCCATAAGTACTTTCTAATTCTTGCCACTTTATTGAAAATCAGGTCTTGGACAGTGAACAGATGGCTAATCAAGGCAAGTTACAACAGAAATTTTTCCTCCTTGGGCTTTTACTAGGTTGGGAAGGCATTTCCCTTCTATCCAAATGGCATTTTGATTGACAGGAGATTAAGAGTTCTCTCAATACTAAGGTGACCAGATTTTAACATTGGTAAAGCAGGACACCATTGACTGGGGGGGCGGGAGGGGGTTCTTGATTAAAAATTTGGTCTATCTCCCGCTGTTCCCTAGCTTGTAGTGCATTCTTTCCAAAAATCGGGACTTTTTTAAAACGCCGTGGGACGCGGGACAAATTGTTAAAAATCGGGACTGCCCCGCCAAAAGCGGGACATCTGGTCACCTTACTCAATACCCATTACTGGGTCTAACTTCCTTTATTTTACATACACTCACATAGATATCAACTTAAGTTTATACTGAAATTCAAAAGAAATAACAGAATGGGAAGATATATGTAAAAGTTACTGGGTTAGGAACTTAAAGGGGACCTAGAAGCATTTCCAATTAATTATTGGCAAAGGGCACATTCATGTTAAGAGAGAGGGTAGAGTAGGGGAAAGACTTTAAAACAGGAATGTCCAATCTTTTGGCTTCCCTGGGCCACATTGGAAGAAGAATTGTCTTGGGCTACACAATAAATACACTAACAATAGCCAATGAGCTATAAAAAAGTTTCCCCCAAAAATCTTGTTTTAAGAAAGTTTACGAATTTGTGTTGGGCAGCATGCAAAGCTGTCCTGGGCTGCATGTGGGCCATGGGTCGTGGGTTGGACAAGGTTGTTTTGTTTTTTTTAAGATTGATTTTTTTGTCTTTGACAGAGAGAGAAGGGGGAGGGCCCAGAGCAGTCTCCATATCCGCACTTCCAACATAGTTAAATTCCACACAGGTGGGCGTGGAGCCCCGTAGGGCAGGAACCAGGCTGGGAACCTCCCACATGGGAGGCATGCCCACGAGAGCCTGGAGTGAACTAGGGGCCTCCCACGTGGAAGCTTTCCCTGGTAGGAACCAAACTGGGCCCCACGCCCCACATGGGAAGCACACCCCAGTTCAGCATATGGGATCACATGGGCCGGTAGGTTCACTTTATTTATTTATTTTTTTGTTTTTGACAGAGAGAGAGAGAGAGAGAGATACAGAGACAGAGAGAGAACTGAACTGGGGGAGCTCCCAGTTCAGCATATGGTTCCGCACAGGCCGGGGCCGGGACTCGATCCTCAGTCCCCGGCGCTGCAAAGTGAGCAAGCACCTAACCCACTGAGCCATCCCGGCTTCCCCAACCAAGCTTGCTTTTTAAAAGGACTATAAGGTTTCATGGAGAACAGGAATTCCTGTTCCCTATAGTAATAATTGAGCAAATCTGAGACACCTGAAATTCCCTTTCCTCAAAGCATTGAAGTCTGATTGCATCCTGCTCAACTACCACTCATCTTGTTAAGATTCCAAAGAAAGATCTTGGGTCTTGAAGAGTTCAGGGTTTGAATCTCAGCTCCTCCACTTACTTAACTGTGGGGTAAGATAATTCCCCTCCCTCATTATTACAGG
Organism: Craseonycteris thonglongyai; assembly: GCA_004027555.1. Classification (NCBI taxonomy): domain Eukaryota; kingdom Metazoa; phylum Chordata; class Mammalia; order Chiroptera; family Craseonycteridae; genus Craseonycteris; species Craseonycteris thonglongyai. Next base: position 9,487 of record PVKE010040996.1, on the reverse strand, counting down.
TTACATTACTGAAGAAATTTTAGGTGCCTAACAACTCCAGGCACATAATTTGAGGAATATAAAGAATTTAGGAGAGTGTCTGCATACAATAAATTCCCAATAAGGGATAGATGCATTTACTAATAATAATCAAGTGTTTATTTCTTCTTTGTGCCTACCACCACCTTTGGCTCTTTTTATTGCTTATTAGTACCTCTAACACTGAAGGGAGCTGGGGTAGGGGAGTAAAAGGGGATGGAAAGCAATTAGTTCTTTGGAAAGAATAAATGGTGAAATAAATTGCTGAAATTAAGTTTAGGGATTATGTATGGATTTAATTTTTGTTTTCTACCTGTCTTCTATTATAAAGAATTCAGAGTTAAAAGTTTTATTATTAGTAACATTGTCTTTATCAGGGATTTATTCACAACTGACCGATGACCCTTTCAGGAAACCAATTAAGTACCCTTATTAAAAACGAAAACAAGTAATGGCTATCCCTGAAAGGGCCCAGAGATACTGATATTACTTGTGGGTGAGATGTTTTCCCCAGAGAAAACATTTCAACCTGAGTACCAGCCAGATTCATATCTTTTCAAATTATAACTCAGAACATGAGATTTTTGCTAAAGTCTATGTACTATCTATCCTTTTCCTGTCATCTACCATATTATCCACTTGCTGTTTCAAAAACTTGGTCCTTTGAATTAATTTGCATCATCATATTTCAAGAATAGCATTTGTTTTGGACACTGGAGATAATTATCAGACTTCCCTTGCTTAGAAAACGCCCTTGTTAGGAGAGGCACCTAGTGAGACAGACTGAGGTTCAAATCCTTAGTCTGCCAACTGTGACCTTGGGAAAGTTAACCTCTTTGGGCCTTTCTCCTCATCCATACAGTGGGATAAACAAACTTTCTGGGGCTTTGAGAATATAATGGGATAGTATGTAAGAGTGTCACCATGGTGCCTCTCAATAAATAGTAGGCCTCCAATAACTGTTCTTGCTCCTTTCTAGCTCCATCTCCCTGGTCAGTTTGTTGGTAATAATGTTGTGCCTTTCTTGTGTTTCAAGGATGTACTTTTGGGGGAAAGCAGTGGCTTTGGTCTTGCGAAGGATCCATGTCATTTGGCTGGCCCTGGACCTAGGTATGTATGTGTATTTCTGATGCCTTCTGCCTTATGAATGCTGCTGGACTTAAATGTTACTGTTACTCTCTACAAGAAATTTAAATATGATATTATGATATTTCATAGGGCCATATGCTGCCCTTTCCATTTGTCTAGGCTGTGGGGAACTTTTTTAAATTTAGATGACTTTCTCTTAAGAGGGATACTAATTCAAAATAGATTTTGTATTTGTGCTGTTGAAGCAGTGTTTGACTTTTAATAAGTTTAGCATCAGAATAGCTCATGTATATGTTCTTCTGAAGCATACATATCCTCTGGCTCTGACACATGGGGCCTCTCTTGTGTGGCTAATCTCTTTCAGTTCTGTGTGCAAAGGATCAGGTTTGGTGACAAAAGTGCTCAGGGAAGAAAGCATTTCGTGAATAGCTTCACAGAGTGAGACAAGCTTCACAAAGTGAGACAAAAGCACCTGAAGTAAAAAATCTCCAAAATCATAATTTTTAAGCACTGAGATATAGAAGATAACAGAAAATCATTTCTAAAAGAATTACCGTCAAAGTCATTTCTTCTAGGTAGAAAAATAAAATGGACGATATTTTAGAATGTCAGTTTTTGAACTATTCACATGGAACTTCATATGTAGAAAACTCCAGAGTTTCCTCTGACCCACTTGCCTGTGTATAATTTTAATACAGCATCATAGGGTATCTAATCTATTTACTAATGATAATATGCATACATTTAAATGCTTTCTACTACCTTCCATGTTTTTCAAGCCAGTTCCCTAATTTTTCTTACATTTCAATCATTGTTTCCCTCTTTTTCTTTCTTCACCTTCTCAATAACTTAATCTAATACTGTCACTTAGAAGCAGCTGACATGGTCAGGAAGTGGATATTAAGTTACCTTTTTTACTGCCAAGAGCAATCTTCCACAGTTATGTGCTCTTGCTTTTGTAGCTGGGCCTAAAGTAAGAAAGTAGTCAAGGTGAGGCTGAGGACTTTGGTTAGTTTGGATGCATTAATTAAAAGCTAGAGACAGAGAAAAACTCACAGTGAACTACTACAGCACTGCCAAAAGAGACGTGGTCTGAAGTCAAGGTAAAACTAAACCACAGAAAATCAAATAGCTTGATTACAAAAAGAACTTAAATAGATATTTCTCCAAAGACGACAAATGGCCAACAAGCCTAGGAAAAGATGTTTCTCATCAGAGAAATTCAGATCAAAACCACAATGAGATATCACCTCACACCTATTAGGATCATTAAGATAGCTGTTACCAAAAATAAATAAATAAATAAAAGAACAAGTGTCTGGATGTGGAGAAATTGAGACCCTTGTGTAATGGTGGTGCAATTGCTAAATGGTATAACTGCTAATGGGAAACCGTAGGGAGATTCCTCAAAAAATTAAAAATAGATCTACCATATGACCCAGCAATCCCACTTCTGAGTATTTATCCAAAAGAATTGAAAGCAGTGTCTTGAAGAGATATTTTCATACCCATGTTTATTGTAGCACTATTCACAATAGCCAGGAAGTAGAAACAACCCAAATGTTTACTGATGGACAAATATCAGATAAACAAAATGTAGTGTAAACATACCATGGAATATTATTAAGCCTTAAAAAGGAAGGAAATGCTGACATGCCTACCACATGGAAGAACTCTGAGGGTATTATGCTAAGTGAAACAAGCCAGTCACAAAAAGACAGATACTCTATGATTCCACTTATATGAGGTATCTAAAGTAGTTTAATTTATAGGAACAGAAAGTAGAATGATGGTTACAAGGGCTGGGGAGGAGGGAAAGAGCTGTTGTTACTTAACAGGAATTTAAGGTTTGCAAGATGAAAAAGTTCTGGAGATCTGTCTCACAACAATGCGAACATAGTTAACACTACTGAACTGAGCATACCACATAAAAAGAATGCTATGAAGGATAAAAGAGACTAATTGCTCTCAGACTCCCTTCTTGACTATTAGGATTCCTGAATATATACCAACAGTGCTTGGCTCTCACAAAAAAAGAAAAACAAAATCTTTTTTATCCTATTCATTGTTCTTAAAACAGTACAAAAGAATCAGCAAGGAGAAGCATTCTCAACCAAATTAAGCAAGCATTTAACTTAAGCATTACCTTAAAAAATATACAATTTGAGTAGGGTTCGTGTAAACTAAGAAAATTACACAAACTAAGATCAAGGTTTATTGGCTTGGATCTTTAAAGGATAAATGCTATACTATTTTTATTGTATGTTATAGTGATGTCTCCCCTAAAAAATCTCACAAAAGAGTAAGGAAAATGAAGGTAACCAAATTAGTCATTAAAACATCAGATTCCAGTTTACTCTGTGTCCTATTAGAGGATGCTAAGTTTTAAAATAGTTCATATTCTACACTGTCTAAAGAGCAGTTGGGTAGAAGAGGCATTTTTTTCCAAAGACCTTTACTAAGAAGGTACTTTGTGTCTGGTGCTAGGGATGCCAAAATGAACAAGACATGGGACTACAGAGCACCCCCAGCAGATCTGCCTCTGGACTTCTTGTGTTATATACCCAATTGGGAACCCACAGAGTAGCCAATCCTAGATATTGAGGGGCTTCTGGTTAAAAACAAACAAAAATCCGAGAAAGAGATGGTCCCCTCATTCAACCATCTGCATTTACAAAATGGAAAAAATAACAATCTCTGCCGTCTCTTCCTTCCTTACGCTGCACTCTCCCTGCCTGCGCTTACACGACTGCGTTGGCAGGCCTGTGTGGGTCTCTGACTTGGGAACCAGCCATGCTCCCTGAAAATTAGGATCTGTAAAATGAAAAGTGCATCTGTTCTCCAGATTCGCTTGCATACTAGTCCGTAATTTACAAATTAAGGTGGTTTGCTGGAGATATCTTTTATCCTCACGTTAACTCTTGCATGGCCCGCAGGCAGGCAGTACTGCAGACCTTTTTTCTTTGTTTTCTCCTCCCAACCCCGCTCCTGCCTTTGGAACTGAGTAACAGAAGTATTGGAAATTTCTGTGGTTTTCCTTGGCGTCTAGATTGGAGACATTTGTTTAAATCACCCTGTACCCTCTTTGCTCATGACTGTCAGTCTTTTTCTCTAGAGGTAACTGCTCCTTAGGTGAGACTGTCCCCCACCTTTGACATTCTATTTTAAGAAATGAGAGCAGTAGGAGAGTAAGAGAAGGTTGTCAATAAAATCTTCAGATTGAGCAGCCCACATAGATGCTTTCCAAACAGATGTCCCCCTGCAGAGACCCCACTGGGAGAGAATGAGGCAGCATTCTCTTGCCCCAGAGTCTGGGACTGGTTCCCAAAGTCATCTGACAGGAGCTGAAGAAAAGTACCTACTTGTTTACTTTCTTTTTATATTCTGAAGCCTGTCCTCAAAGCTGCCTTATGTGGGTGGTAGGGCAGGAGGTGGGAGGAAAGAAAACTAATAAAAGCAAATGCCCTGTGACATTTACCTGCAGTTTCTACCTGTCTGGTATTTTCTGTAAACTTGGTTCTTTGCATGAGCAGCTGCTGGTGGAGGGAAGAGCTGCAGCTTCTCTAGGGGTTCTCTCCCTATCAATTGCTTTTCCCATCTGTGTAGTGAACTTTGGGCTCAGTGTTTGCCCCTTTCTTCAGGGCTGTAATGTTCGTACTTGTATCCTGCTCCAGGTCACTTAGTTGTTCAGAAAAAAGCAAAGAAGAGATGCTGTTGCTCAAACATCATCCAAGCCCTTGTTGGAGTGGTTCAGGCTTCAAAGCAGTGGGTGCCTCAGTTCCCAGCAAAGGCTCTGGACTGCTGGACCATCAGAAGCAGGCCAGCAGAACACCTTGCCCCAGGCCACTGCCCACAGGAATGCAAGGGTATCTCACAGATACCAGGGCTGTGCCATTGACCCCACTCAGCTCAGCTCAGCCTTCCTCTGTCCCCTCCAGCTACTCTTCACAGGCTGCCGATGATCAGCCAACCAGAAGAGATGATCAGATGGGGCAGCAGCCGCTTCTAGCCTACACTGCAGCAGTGACTCACAAAAGCAGTGGTCACAGCCTGGCCCAGCCTCCCAGCCCAAGAGGCCATGAGCCCAACAGCCCAGAGCACAAGGTGGAAGAAGGAAGGAGGAAATGGCCTCCACCACCTCCAGTGAAGTGGGCCCACGCGATCAAAGAGGACAGCCTCCCCGAGGCATCTTCGCCGCCTGAGTTTGCAAACCTGAAGCACTATAGAAAACCGCAGAATCTTCCAAGTACAAGCAGCACTTCTGACCCAGACACGCCTCTTGGGGTCTCACGCACTCCAGGGAGGATCTCCCTCCGAATATCCGAGTCAGTCCTGCAGGCCTCCCCCCCACCTCGGGGGGACTATGATGATGAAGTATTTGTGAAGGACTTGCACCCCAGTGCCACTTTCAGCCCCATGTTTGAAGCTCTTCCCCCACCCCCACCGCCACCCCCACCATCGAGTCAGGAACCCCCAGTGAATAGCTGGGAAGACTTTCCTCCACCTCCTCCCCAAGTTCTGTATGAGGCAGAGCTGGACAGCGAGGACTACCAGGAGCTCCACACCAGGTGAGTGGATGTGCTGAGTAGGGCAAGCGCATAGCCAAGGAGGAAAGGGCTTCCCTCACTAAGAGATTTTCACAGTCCAGGCATCTCAGCCCCTCCCTCTGGCCACAGGAGAGCCCTGATGTGGAGGTTTTTCTTAAGTTAATACAAACTCAGCCCAAGAAACTGGTAGAGCCTTGTCAGCTTTTTACCTTAGGTGGTTGTTACACTAGTAGTCACTGGGTACCAGGGAGTGGTAGTTGTGAAAATGAGGGCCAGTATCCAAGAGACATGGCTCACTTCTGTGGACGTGGTAAGATCAAAGGGTCCAGATTAAAAGCATCCTTCTTCCCTGCCCAAGTTGTGAATCAGTTTAGGAAGGAGAGAAAGGGCATATAGAAGATAAAACTATCAACTTGTATTACTGATAGAGCCAGTACTAGAGAATATAGCTTCTAGCTGAGTGTTGTTAAGTGGTCCTGATACTGAACCCCCAAATTAAATAGGTTTACCTGCCTAATCACAGGCTGTGGTAGACATACACACATATGTGTGTGTTTTATTTATATGTTTTTTTATATATGTGGAAAGTGAGAGAATGCAAGAGCAAGCCTAGAGGTAGCCTTCCTCTCAAAAAAGAGGAGGCTGGACTTGGAATGGGCTGTGGTCACTTCTCCTTCCAAAGACACGCCATGTCCATAAGAGGGAATGAAGAGTAGGGTTAAAGGTCAGTAATGTTTGAGGAAAACCTGTTCTTGGAAGCCAGAGGAATGGGGAAGAAGCATTTCCCGCTAGGTGGTCCTTAGGATGACTGATCTTTCACAACACCAAAAAAAAAATAGAAACCCAAAAAACATTGCCTGCTATCACCTTTGTGGCAACTCCCTCTAATTAAGGTGACCAGATTTTAACATTGGTAAAGTGGGACACCATTGACCCGGGGGGGGAGGGGGTTCTTGATTAAAAATTTGGTCTATCTCCCACCGTTCCCTAGCTTGTCGTGCATTCTTTCCAAAAATCGGGACTGTCCCGCCAAAAGTGGGATGTCTGGTCACCTTACTCTAAATACTAGAGTGATTTATGACTACCCTCTCTTTATCTGGACCTTTCAGAAAGCTCTAGGATCTGAGAGCAACATTCATCAAAATTGAATCCCTACTAGATTCTTTCCCCCTTAAAATTTCATACAATCTTCCTGTGACCAACTAGTGGGCTCAGTTGAAGGCCCTTTAGGACCCTGCAGTTTTGCCTATCCCACCCCACTTCTGGTATGGGAAGCTACAGCCCTGGTGGTGACAGCTCCCTCAGTCTTCCTTCACCCTCTCATCTTCACCCTTCTGTTGACTCTTCTCTTACCATACTCTCTATTTTTAATATCCCTGGTAGCTCCAGAAAATTTGCCAATGTGACAGTTGCCAAGGAAAGGCCCACGTCTGGTACAGCCCATTTGGTTGGTAGTCAGATCCAGGCTTCCAGATCTCAAACTTCTATCAAGCGTTCAGAGGCCAACAAGACCAGCCTGCCCTCCACCACGGGGGCTCTGCCCCAACACGCTGGGTCTTTTGGCTCACAGCCAAGCTCAGGGCAGCCACTTCCCATCCTGATCCAAGGCCTTGTCCATGACCCAATCAGCGGGACTCAGGGTTTAGAGAAGAATGTCAGTTCTGGTTCTCAGAAATCCTCAGAAGACATCAGAACAGAAGCTCTGGCCAAGGAAATTGTCCACCAAGACAAATCTCTGGCAGACATTTTGGATCCTGAGTCTAGAATGAAGACAACCATGGACCTGATGGAAGGTCTATTTCCCCGAGATGTTAACTTGCTGCAGGAAAACAGTGTAAAGAAGAAGGCCATGCAGAGAACTGTCAGCTACCCAGGACATGAAGGCAAGAGGTAAGTCCCTAGTAATATCCCTAGAGAGACTTACAAATGAACTTCTTCCATGGGGTGATAAGTCTGGGACTACTTACCTGATCTTTTTCTACTTTTGGAGATCCTGACCCAAGAGTGACATTCCATCTCAGCCTTAGGAGAATGGCGCTGAGGAGTAAGGTGTTGGACAAACTGGCCTTGGGTTACCAAGCACTGGCCCAACAGCAAAAATAATAGTAATGACTGCTGTTAATATAATACCTATTGTTCATGTTCTTTTGTCAAGCACTGTATTAATTTCTTTATATAAACATTGTTTTGTTTAATCTTCACAAGAACCTTCTGTGGTAGCTACCAATTTATCTCCATTTTGAAAGTGAGGAAACTGAAGCACAGGGAAATTAAGACTGCCCAGCTGAAGTCATGGAACACACGAGTGATGGCCCCTGGGACCGTGCCTGCTCCCTTAGCGATTATTCTGTGCCCCTAACTCAGCAAACAGGCAGCCTCCCATTCTGTGTCAGAGTTGACCTTTACAGAGACACCCACAGGGGTCTGTGCTGAGAGGATTAAGTAGAAGCAGCGAGCACAACAGAGGCCTCCCCAAGGCAGCCTTTGTAGAAAGGATGAGAGCCCAGAGACACAGATTTGTTTACTACACTCACGTTTGCCTTTGAAGAGTTAGGGTGAATGTCTGCTCAAATGCTGAAAATCAGGAACCGTCTGAATGAGGGCACGCTGTCATGGTTTTGTTCAGCCCGTGAGCACGTTTCCTGTCCTGTAACGTGTCCCAGCACCAGCCGCAGGTGAAAGTACCATGAGCAGTCTGGTTTTCATTCTTTTGATTTCTCCTGGGTTATTGCAGTATTTTCTTGCATGTTTGATTTCCTGAAAGTACTACTATGGGAAGGATTTAGAGTGGGGTGTTTTTTTCTTTTAAATTTTCAGTGAAAACCCTGGATTGGCAGATTAGAACTCCAGTTAGTGGTTTCCAGACTAAATAAAACCAGAGAATTTCATCTAAATTTGGGCTTGCATCTTAGAAATTTCCAAACGATCTTAACTAAATTATGAACAGGCATACCGTGTTTTGAATGGGTGGGTGGAGGGAAGTAAAGAGCTGTGTGGTACCTAAAAGCTCTTTAATATGTTATCAAAGGCTAATACAAGGCCTGAACACTCAGTCACCTGGTCCGTCCCCTTCTTTTTCAGATTTGGCAAAGACTAATTGAGGTGAAATGACTTATACAGGGTCATGTGTTTAGTATATATTTACTGAGCACCTACAGTATGCAAGGTGATCCACTGGGGACCATGAGGGTCCCAAAGATGAGTTTCTGTGGCTGTGCCGGTTAGTTCACCACGGGTGGTTGTGATAGGTCAAAGTTAGGGACTTACGTTCACTTCATTCTGTTCTCTGACCACTTTCTGTAGAACAAGCTTGTCCAACCTGCGGGCCACATGCGGCCCAGGACGTCTTTGAATGCAGCCCAACACAAATATGTAAACTTCATTAAAACATGAGATTTTTTTGTGACCTTTCTTTCATCTCATTAGCTATCATTTGTATTAGTGTATTTTATGTTTGTCTCAAGACAACTCTTCATCTTCCAAAGTGGCCCAGGGAAGCCAAAAGGTTGGGCACCCCTGTTGTAGAAAGACCAGGTAATTAGCAAGTACATTCTTAGAAAAGCATTTCCTGGCATTATCACTGAGAACATATGTTCTTTCCATCCATTTAGAAGTAAAATGCTCTGTCTCTGTATCTCTCTCTCTCTCTGTCAAAAATAAAATAAATAAAAATATATATATTTAGAAGTAAAATGGTTTTTGTAGCTTTTGCAGGAGGAATTGCAAACAGATGGCATGTGCCATCTTCTGGTAAAAATGAACATTGTTCTGTGTGTGAGGCTGCATGCACATAGCCATTGTGAGGTTAAGTATCAAATGCCTGAGCAGCCCAT